>JANJYP010009704.1:0-14377 GCA_024605115.1 Rastrelliger brachysoma | reverse complement strand
TGGGGCAGGGTAACAGTGCAATCTGTACAAAATTAGGACTCCATTACAAGTTTGAAACAACTCATGACTTCCATCTGTTCCTGAGGCCTGGAACGTGAGATTGGAGACGACAGGTGTCTAAATGTTTATCAGCCGTGCTGGGTTTATTCCTGTGTCTCTGAGTTAGGAGGAAAAATGACCCACACTAATCTAATTCAAACTAACATTCACTTTGAAAAGGTTGCTGGTGTGGCGGTAATAAAACACATGCTGTTCAAACCCATTGGAGTCAGTACAGTACAGTATGTGCCTTGGCATGTAGCATTCAACTCTTGAGCCCCGTGAGAAGAAACAAATTGTAAGCATGTGCATGCAGTCTTACTAATGAAGGTTACAACACATAATTACCATTGAAAAAATTCAACTAATAATAAATTTGAAATAAGTAATACGCATTCTGTATTTTGCTTGGGATTTTTTTCGCTCGCCAAAACAACTAGTGTTGTGGGTGGGCAGGCGTGCAGGGTTTTCCCTATGTTTATAAAGGGCTTAGATACTGTGGTTGTGATCAGCCATATTTATTATAGTATTTATTAAAGTAACAACACAGGTCGGAGTTTTTCACTGTGCACTTAGACCAGCAAGAAAAAAAATAAGTGTTATGTCCAGAAGTTCTCCTTGACATATTTGCAAGTGATTACACTGTGTGCCATAAAAAACAATAATCACAGACTTTCTATCCAAGGTAGAGGAAACAGTGGCATAAGTTATTCCAGTCCAGACCTTTGGCCACTTTTAACACTGCACTGTCTTTCCAGAGCCTGGATGAGGAAGAGAACGCAATTTGACTGTGCTGAATATTTGAGCCCTTGACTCTGTTAGTTCAACTTGATGAATTAAATCATTTGAATGCACTCCCCCACACATACTCACACAACTCACACACAAGCGCCAATACTATAAATTAATCACATGATCAAAGAACCAGCATGATGGTTCACTAATATACCAGAGTCAGGTTTCTGAAGACTGAATGCCTAACACTAACTAAATGACTGAATCTGTTTTGATTGAGATTATTTAATTTAATAAATAATTGTTCTTAGTCTGTATGGGTAAATGATACTTTTTCTTATTTAGAGAGGGCTTTTGTAGAATATAAAATTAGCAAAAGTCAAAGACAAGTAATACAGAGAGCTTGAAAAATAAAACTCAAAGAAAGTTAAGATTGGGTTGAAAATGAAGTGTCAGTGTGTCCTCTCTGTCCTTCGAGTATTTTTTGTGATGCATTGTTTGCGTAAAAAACGAAAACATGGAAGAGCGCATCACATACTGTACTGTACTGTGGGCAGGAAACGAGTACAAGCTCCACATAACTAACATAGTCGGCATCTGTGGATCTTGTCATTTCTCCTGACGTGTGCAGCTTCTCGCTTCTAATCTCATTTGAGACACAGACCCATACAGGCGTCTGTAGATGACAAGCAGAGCACAGGCACTTCAGGTGTGTGACTATAATAATAAATGTGCATGCAGACAGCAATCATGGACTGATTTTAACACCTGTTAATTTTTCTTCCTCAGTAGGTGTTGATATGTTTTGTCAAAATTTAACCGTCAACTGTATTAACACATTGGAATATGTATGAATAGAGCAGTTCATGACTGATTTAATATAAGAACCAAGTAAGTATTTCAAATAAAACTATAGTAATACAGTTACATCGTCTGACAGAAAAATAGTCACCTAATCAAACCATTGATCATTATTTTTTTTTTGCAATTTTTTGCCAAATGCCAATGATGTGAAATAATTTTACATCTGGAAAATTTTTGATATAGATAAGAAGGATTTTTGCAATTAATTTTGTTCAGCAGTTATTTACATATGATGAATTGCATATTTATGGGTTCAGCCCAAACCCAAGTTATAAGTTTCTTGTGTTTGTAACTGACATCAGTGTCACCATTGTAAAGGAATCCTTGAAAGGCAGTGAACGGGCGGGGGTGAATGGCAGATGTGCAGATGTGCATCTCCATCATGGACCAACAATACGACCGATGCATTAAGATACATATGAAGCAACAATTATACCATGTGCTACTCAGTATAGAGTTTGATTTTATCTCTTAAACATACAGCTAAAAGTGCCATTTCTACTTTACATATTTGTTTCTCTAGTATTGCAACTCAGTAAGCATTTCAGTTATGTGGTTTCTTTTTAACTTTTAACTTTTAAAAAAACACATCAAAACACTTGGACATTTCACATACAGGCCTTTCCACAAGTCTTTTGTAGCATAGTGTTCTCTGTCTCTCAGTTTATGTGCATATGCTCCATGACCCAAATAATTACTGTCAAATTAGTTTAATACTCCACTTACTCCGATGTGCATACTGTAATAATACCTCAAGAGTGCGAGTTCCACCACCGAAGCATGTTAGCGCACTGGAATCAATCTGAATATCAAATTATGGGTCAAAGATGATTGGTCTCATTTCAAAATAATAAAGGCATGCGGCCTGTACTAATAATTATATATAAATAATCAGATGCAAGGATATTAGACATGGTGCCTCACAAAACTGCATTATTAATATTATGCTAGCCCACCAATGCATATTGGCGAAACTTCCCATCAATACAAAAAAAAAAGTGTCCTAACTTATGACTTGAACATTAACACCAACCTTGTCATTTCTCAAGCCTGTTCAATCAAGTCATCTTATCAGTATCTGCTGCAAGATATCAGCCTGTGCCATTAACTCAGAGCTGTGTAATAACCTTCATCTGCTACATCAACATTATCACCCTCATGTTTTTTTTTTCTCTAACCTCCAAACCAGCCTACCTTCACCCCCTGGGGAAAGCAGTTGCTCACTGTTGAGGTATTTTACACAGATTTGTTGTCAATTGGTTGCATTCTGGTGGAAAAAGTGAATGTAATAATAATGAGGGGGTAGAAATTCATTAAACACGTGAATGAAATACTTTTCAAGAGTGAGAAGAAGATTCATGGGGATGTTCATAGAGCTCATAATCATGCCTCCGTCTGCTCAGCCTGCTATGGCATAAAACATTTAATCTGGGATGAACACTTTCTGTCGCTTTCTCTCTCTCCTTGGACCCTCTCCCTCTCAACTCCCCCCCTTCCCCTTTTACTCCCGCCACCCTCCATCTTCCTTTCTCTCTCCCTCAATCTCTCTCTGTGACTGCCAGAAACCACAATCATAAAATTATTAAAATGCTGTTTGGCTGCCATTAATCAGTGGTGGTGATAATTCCTCGTGTGGGAAGTGACAGAGCATTAGTCACATACCTCTTGGCCTCAACAGACAGAGAGTAATGAGCCACGAGCCGGACCGGGTCAATCATAAACTCATCAAATGCGTCATTTAATTTCTTCATTTAGACAAACACAATTTGTTTATGGGAAAGATATCAGGTGTTGTGGAATGAGAAACGGCGCTGAAACGCTGGTACATTAATCAGGGCTTGATTACACACGACTCTGCGGTTGTTTATCCTAATTTCATTCATTTCCATCAACAAAGCAAACACAGACGAACACAGCCATTAGTGATGGTAGGGGATGGCACAATTACAGCCTCGTATTAAATAAAGTGATGATGAATGGTCCAATACAAACTAAAACAAAGGGGTTTTTATTACTTCAATTCCATCCCAGCCCTCGCCTTCGTGTGTATGTGTGTGCAGCCTCGCTGGTGTGAAAGGAGAGAAGAAGCCTTTTTAACTTTACTACTAGAGGAGACCAGATTGATGAGAGAAAATAAAGAAAAATTAGAAACTTTGAGTGAGGTATCAACTCCTTTGAAATGACAGTTGGTTATATATGATAGCAAAAGACAGTCTTGTCTGTTACAGTTACATTTCTAATTGATACCAGTGGGTGAGCTTATTATAAAAGCAGTAAAACATGTGATGCCAACGTTGATACATGCATAAACATTTACCTATATGGGCAAATGCATACATACTGAATATACAAACACAACACACACACACACACACATATATATATATATATATATGCACATGCAGACACACTCACCACAGAAGCTGATAAAGATGAAAAAAAGAAGTGACAGCAAAGTCAGATACAGTCTTTTTTGATCATGCAAAGCTTCAAGAAGCCAACCAAAGTGTTTGCAGCTTGTTGATGCAGTCCAGCAGTCAGGCCACAAAACTGCACGGGGTGTCTGCTGTTTTCTCAACATCACTGGCTGTTAGCCATAACAACATCCAGGACTGCCTTAAACAGAGCCGTAAAATTACACATGTTTAATTGAGTCACATCACATACATTTCTACGATACTATAATTATTGCTTTCAGTAACCTATAACCTATACGTGTTTTGGAAGTGCTCAATTAGTTTCACATGTTTGGGACTTCATGATATCATCGGTATGAACATCATTTCATTTTATCTTATATTCATATCGTGATGTAGATTATGTAGGATAGATGATGAGCTGTACTTCAAAAAAAGCATCCTGTTAAAATGTAGAAAAGGCACAATTATAGAAAGCAAATTATTCAGTCAACCTTTTCTTCCATTGCAGACTATGATGGTGTAATTCATATGCACTCTCCTGCTTCTACTCTTCAACTATTGATGCAGTTTCATCATTTGGCCTGATGTTCATACCTGTGGATGGCTTTAAATTTCACTGTTGTATTCTTCATCAGAAAGTCGGGGTTCAGTCGTTGGCAGCGAGAAGAGAACGACACTTCATTCTATTTATATACAAAGCTGTGCTTGGCAAACTTCCTGGGTACTTTACATGTCTTATTAACTATAGTTCAGTTTCACACTAGTTCCCAAGACTATTTGGTCCTTGAAAATCAACATGTTAGCACTAAGAGTGGAAAATTGACTTTTAGATACACTTCACATAATAAGAACAACTTGTACAACAAGCTTGTCCCTTTTAATCATTTTAAATCCCTTTCAGCTGACAAAGGGCAATGTGAATGTGTTTTCATTGAGCTTTAACTGTTATGTGCATATATTGCTTTTATTATCTCAATGCTTCCTATTATATGTTTTATTGCTTTTATTATTTCTTCTAGGTTATATTGCTTATCTGCTCATATTTGCTTTTCTAATGTTCTATTTATTATTTGTTATATTTTAAATTTGTATTGCAATCAAGGCATCCTTGAAAAAGAGAGCATGGTCTCAGCAGAATACCCTGTGTAAATAAAGGTTTTAATGATATAGTATAACTGACACAAAGAAACATTCCTGCTCAGGCTGGGGTTGAGTGGATTGCAAAAGGATCCTGACATGCTGTCAGGGAGAGCTAGGAATCAAACTACCGACCCTGCAATTACATATCACTGTCACCCCTACACCCACCACTATTAAATCAAGCTTTCCTCCATCATTCACATGAAGCACTGTAAGCAATCACAAGTGTCAGGGCCACATCATTCATTCAATTTGTCTGCATTTACATCTCAGAACAACAGCTGAGCTGCACATGTTCATGTGCACATCAGGCGTATCCGTAGTATGATGATAAGCAAATAAATAATAAATAAGAATACAATGCTGTCAAAGATTTAAAAAATAGAAACACAATTTAGAAAAATATAGTTTAGAAAAATATGTCAGTCTATGATTTGGAAAGATTTCTGTTGGAGATTAAGTGACATCAAATAAGACTTGGAGTTGTTGTTGTCCTTTAAGTAATACAACCAATCAATTCAATCGCCTAAAAAGCCATCAGCTGAATCTAGCGAGATGAGTGTACGAAGGCCAAGGTTGTTGCAGCAACCCATCCTGGTCCATCTATAACAGGAACGTTGAACATCCATCCATCCATTTTCTATAACTGCTTATTTGTATTCAGGGTCACGAAAGGAGCTGGAGCTTTTCCCCAGCATGCACTAGACGTGAGGTGAGGNCATCCATTTTCTATAACTGCTTATTTGTATTCAGGGTCACGAGGGGAGCTGGAGCTTTTCCCCAGCATGCACTAGACGTGAGGTGAGAAGACATCCTGAGCAAGCTGTCAGTCTGTCACAGCACACGAAAAACACCTTCACACTGATGAGGAATTTAAAATGTCCGATTCACCAGAGCACAGAGAAGCAAAGTCACAGTGGGCTAACTACTGTGATTATTTTTTGACTCTTAAATCAATTAATTATCTTTAAAGTGTAATTCGTTCCTGTCACCAAATTTGCAAACTCTACAAAGAAGTGAGTTCAAGGACCTTGTTCCACAGAAACACACCATTTAGTTCCTAAATTCACTGAGACCAAATATGATTAACAACCATGACCACAATACTAGGCAAAATGTGATTAAAAAACATTTTAGGCCTAATTGTGCAACCCTGGTCTTAATGTGAAATATAGTGTGTCAGAGAGTAAAAAATATTACAAATCATAGAGGCAGGAATGCACAGGTCCACACTCTCCTGCAGTCCATTTATATCTGCTCCAGGGCCAATTGGACAGCTACAATCATTAAATCCCTGTAGGAACATTTACATACACACAGACACACAAACTTAAGAGATGGTCAAATACAATAATTAAAAAACTGATGACGTCCCAACACAGCTTACTAAAATGATAAATATCTCTAATCTGTCTTTCCTTTAAAAAAAAGATGCACCAGCAACAAAGTCTTATCCAGCAATTCCAATCCACATGGTGAGAATTCAGTTATACTGTTGTTAGCATTATACGCTGTCTTTACGCCCTCTTTCTCATCTCTCCCAGCCTGCATTCTTTGCATTCAGCCTCCCTCTCCACCCCCTCCCAAAAAGCCCTGAGCGCCTGCCAGCGGTCCAAGGTAATTAAATTACTTAGCAAAGTTTACTTAACAGTAAATGGTTAGCAAAATTTAAGGTGATTGCAAATTTGCTTTCATTCCACTTCAATGGCTGGCCTGTTTAAGGCTCGTCTGCAAATAATTAGCAAATACATTTGCATCAAAATCGTTTATACCATATGTTGCAAAATTATGGAAAGCAGCAAATTAAAAATATTCTTTTTCTGTTATGGAAATGTCTACATGTTGANGAGAGAGAGAGAGAGAGAGAGAGAGAGAGAGAGATGGAGAGAGGGAGGTAGGGAGGGAAAGCTATCACCATGTGTCTCCACACACTGACAACAAGGAGGAGAGAAAAAAGGAGGGAGGAGGAAGGAGGGCGTAAAAATGACTCAGTTTGGATTTGAACATACTCATAATGGTCTTTTTCAAGAGCTCACCAGATGCTGTTTGAAATCTGCCCACAGAAGAAAAACAAAGCCTTCTCAATCTCTCACTCTGCGTCTGTTTCTCACACACATACACATACACAGAATCAGAGAATTTCCTCTAAGTGGCTGACATCCTCTCTTTAGTGCAGTATAGACTTCTGCCTAAAGCAAGGCAGGGAAAGTTGTACACTAATTTGATGAGTACTTTTTTTTTTACACTTGAGACCTTCAATCTCATAACAACAAATTACTGAAATAATGATAACCCAAAATGTGGGGGGGAAAGGGATCTTGCAACAAAATAAAAACAGAAAATATACTAACTCTTTTAATTAATTGTAAGGCTGCAACTATTTTACTCCATTAAATGCTTGGTCTATAAATTGCCTNACAAAATAAAAACAGAAAATATACTAACTCTTTTAATTAATTCTAAGGCTGCAACTATTTTACTCCATTAAATGCTTGGTCTATAAATTGCCCGAAAATAGTGAAAAATGTGCAAGTAGACATTTCAAATATCTTGTTTTGTCCATCTAGTGGAAAACTCAGACATGATATATTTACCAAATATTCATGTTAGTTTAGCAACTACCAAAATATCAAAATAGTCCATCCATTATTTCATCACTAATTTTTATGTTCAATTTGTGACATTGTCCCAGTGACATGTCCTTAATCTAAAATACTGAAACGAGCTGGGTGCAGATGTACGACAAGCTTACTGCAGCAAAGAGTAAACCGGTGGGTAGCAGCATCTGTGTTTATTATACCCATAAAACAAACCAAAAATCAATTGTACATAAACCTTTGATCCATGCAGTCCATAGGTCACACAGTCCATCCTGCCATTGACAGACACCTTTGAACTAGGAGGTTGGTTTCTTGTTGAAATAAATATATAATCTACATGTAGGTGTAGAGGAGAGCACTGATCCGTTTCAAAACACATCCTTTTCGTAAACTTGCAAGCACCTCTTAAGCATAAACAGTGCTTGTTTCCAGGGGGGGTCAGAAAGAACAGCTTGAGGCGCAGGGCTATGAGGTATGGCTCTCTAACTGAGCTCGACAAACCCTTCCATCTATCCATCCACCCCTCTCATCTGGAGGTCGGTCGGTCTGCCACCAGTGTCAATCTGTTACTAAGTGAGCGGCAGGGGCTGTTTGATAAAAGCTTATTCAGGTATTTGGGTCCTGTGTAACTGGAAGCCCCTCTCTCTCTCTGTCTCCCTCTCTCTCTGTGAGACATAATTACGACTGTTGACTGGAACAGTGAGGTAATGGCACATAAATCCAGCTGATCAATGGTTACAGAGACTAAATTACAGGACACCCCTGTGCCATTATCCTCTCAAAGGACAACAGGAGATGCATTCCTGCACACATGTAAAAGGGGATTTCTGTGACTGGATTATAATCGTTTTTATTTATCTGAATATGAAGGAAGTTAAAATAATGTTGTTAAAATTCAGTCTTCTTGTTGTGAATAATTAATCGTTTACATTTTAGAATCTGAAGAACGGAAAGAAAAAAAAAGGTGAGGAAACCTGAAAGCATCTTTGCTGATTTGTTAAGTTGATGCTTTTAAAACTCCTGCAGGGTAAACATTAGCAAATCTCCTCCATGGACCTGCTGTTTGAATCATTAAACTATGTGAGTGATGATTAGCCGTTTTATTCTCTGCCCGTTTTTCTCGCTTTTTCTGATCTTTGACTGAACCTTTACTGTTATATCAGAAAATACAAATTCATCTGCCTTGATGTAGCGAGACAAAGCGGTGAAAAAAAATAACACAAAAAACAAACAAGAATCCTTGAACCTCACAACAAAATAATCATCATCGTTCTTTAAAGAAGCTGTCATTTATTTGTTTACCATCTCTTAGTTTCAAATGTTGAGTAACGAAACATTAGAAAACCCTGCATCCTCATTATGGAGAAGCCTTCAATTCAGTCAAACAGTAAAGTGGCGTGCTGCTGTTGTCATGTTTCGCAAGGGGAACAGGTAGTTAGGAGTTATTATTGGGTAATTCCCTGCAGAGAAAATCCCCTTTCGGATAAAGGTCAACACTGGTTGGGGTTCATGGCAATCACCTCACTCATGTTACACGAAAAGTGGTGCTATGACGGCACAATGATGAAGATGGATAATGTGTGATAACTGTAATTCACTGAAAAACAAATGCTGCGCTGCGTTCCTGAGAAACGGTGACTGCTAAATCTCAAGGACAATGACAATTAAGGTAGACGGAGGTCAAAAGAATATTGGAAGAACGAAAAAAGAGGAACACAAGTTTATAGAGAAAAATTATGAAAAGGAACTAAAGAGGGGAGACATGGCACATAAAAAGGGCAAGGTCTTGTCTGAGTCTCCCTGTCCCAGTCACCTCTTATCCTGGCAGAACAAAGGGCGGCAGCCTCCTAAATGTGGCGCATTAGCCCTTTAGTTCCAGAGGGGGTAAGGTGACACCCTCCATGTATGTGGTCTGTTCACCACACATCTGTCAGGGCCTAAGGGGGTGGGCTGAGGCAGTGGGAGGGAACTGGAAGCACAGGGAAGAGTTCGGAAAGAAGCGGCGAGCTTGAGAGAATGGGTGTGTGTGTGTGTGTCTTCAGAACCCCTGCTGTGACAGAGAAGCCTAATACCCCGTATTTACTGTGGAAGAATTGGTCCTATCGCATGATGCTACTAAGCTTGNGAACTGGAAGCACAGGGAAGAGTTCGGAAAGAATCGGCGAGCTTGAGAGAATGGGTGTGTGTGTGTGTGTGTGTCTTCAGAACCCCTGCTGTGACAGAGAAGCCTAATACCCCGTATTTACTGTGGAAGAATTGGTCCTATCGCATGATGCTACTAAGCTTAGCTCTTCATGCCCCTCTTTGCATCTTTATGTCTGTCATTCAGTCAGACAGCAGATATAAAACAGACAGTATAAGTATATGTATAAACATAAACAGCAGAGATACAACATAGAGTACTCATAACTCAGAAACATTTCTCAAGTATTCCTTAAAAGCTGCTCCAGAACACAAATATTAAATATAGGCTTGTTACAGCATTACTAATATTAACATTACTTATTAAAGTTATTGAATGGAAGTCAACCAATTGCCAAGAAATGTGTTTCATAAAAATTGCTCGTTTCTTAAAGTTTTATTTTGATTTTTTTCTCATCTCAAGTTATGATATTTGGGGTGTGTTACTGATGGCAACATTTGCAACGGCAGCTGTCATATTATTCAGACACAAAATATATGTAGCGTTGATATTTAGCTGATTGAACTGTTTGTATTTTGCTTTATATAACAATGCAATTTGCGTCATTTTTTCAGAAATTTTATTCAGAAATTTAAACAGGAGAGAAAATGTATGCAAAATGTGCCACATCTTTCCAGAACAAGCAACACACAAATTTGCTCAAGGGCACCATCATGACTTTTGGAAGCAATTTCAGACCTTTACTACATAAAAACACTGGTCAAAATTGAAAATAATAATAGACATAGTTCAAATTAGAAACTTTTTCTGAACCAACTCCAGACAAGTGTCAAAAGTAGCCAAAGCATAGAGGAAGTTAATTCACACCAGTGAGCCCCTGCCAAGTTCAAGCCTCTGATGAGATCTTAAGGATTGTTTGTTTTGCTTCTGTCAAAGGTTCAAATAGGGAGAAGACGGAGGTTTTGATGACCCTTGGCCCTCAGGTCCTTAGTGGGTGTTCTGCAAACACTCCCTATTGACGTGTGGATAAGGAGAGGCCCGCTGCCTCGCACAGTGCTCATGCTCATTTGAGTGGAAATGGACACTGCTCTGAAAAGAGCCAAGAACTGGCTTAAAAGAAAGGAGTATAATACATATGTAAGGGTGTCCTGGTCTCTCTGTGTGTGTATTATGCATGTGCAAGTGCATATGAATGTAAGTATTTTCTATTATGAGAGCCTTGGTTTAGAAACTAACTGCAATACTCATAATGTGGGTGCTAGGAGACATTCAGGTGAATCCAGATCTTAGCAAGAAAACAAAAAGCAGAAGTCTGTTGAGGGCTCACTAAAGATAAAGCAGAAGGAGCGAGGAACACACCGACGGCACCACATACCTGTAGTAGGGACGTCACTGCTTTTTGCTATGATAAAGACTAATACTGTCCAACTAAATCTAGCTGAACTTCCTCTTTGATGAAAACCTGTGCAGGAGGATTCCCAGAAGTCTGCTCAGTGCGTACTGGGATAAAAACACCCTGAGCAGGTACAAGCTTACAAAATGAACAAACCAACATCCACCATTCATAACTGCCCTCCCTCTTAATTGTTATAATGTATGAATGTTTAAAAATCAAATATTGAATCAAGTTAGATATTTGTATTTCGATTTGATGTATTATATGTATATTGTGAACTTAAGGTCAGTGCTATTTGTGGACACACATTTTAAATTTAAAATTACAGATAATGAAATTGTGAAAAATGATTTCATTATTAATTAAATTAAATATTTTTGAAAATATGATATACAATGTGTGTGTGTGTGTGTGCATATTTATTTGTGTGCGCACACGCAAATGTGTGTTTGATATGTAGGCCAAGCAGGAAGTGACCCATAAACATATCCATCCAGCTCTTTCATTGGGGGCCAATGTTGCCCTCCTCCTCTCACCTCCTCATCATCCACACACACACGCACACACCCTCTCTCTCTCTCTCTCTTACTCTCCGTCTCTAAGCCCCCAGTGAGCGCTAAGCAGGCCAGCGGGCCAGCCAAGGGGGCTCATTACAGGTCCACAGAGCCCCCCAACACAAAGGCCTGAGCCGCTTTAGCCATGGGATGATCTGCTCTCTACTGACTAGAGAGAGTCCATAGACGGACAAAAGGAGGGAGGGAGGGAAGGAGGGAGGGAGGGGACGGGAAAGGAAGAGGTGGAAGAGAGCGGAGAAGAGGAGAGGAGAAGAGAGCCGCAGGCTTTAAGGATGTCAGGAGACCCCGAGAGAGAAAGCCTGGCGGGTGCTCAGAGAGGAATGGAGGGAAGGAGGAGGAGGAGGAGGCTTAAGCTCCACAGCTACGTCAGGACATTAACATTCACACAACCTCCCAACATCTGCTGCTTCCTTCTCGCCCTCCATCCCTCCCTATTTCCATCCATATCTCCCTCTGTCCGCTAACAACGCTGGAACAAAGACAGTAAGATGGAGAGTGGGAGGACAGGGAGAGACAGAGTGGGACATGGGGGTTTCTTGGAAGGTAAGGAAAACGCAAAAACAAAAAAAAAGAAATAAAAAAAAAAGAAAATGAAGAGAACCAGAAGAGAGATGAGACTCATAGTTTTGAAAGCTGCAGCAGCCACAAGGTCACAGAACTTGAGAAAAAGACAGTATCAATGTAATAGTAGCAATTACATGAATACATGATCAAATTAGGGGGGGGCAGTCAATGTTTAATTATAAAAAGGCCTTAATAAAATTACATATCAGTTCAAATACCAAATATGAACTACCCTATCAAGCTAAAATCTACCATCCGTTTGTATTTTACTGTAGGTTGTTATGGGTGATATGATTATGGGCACCCAAAGGCCTGACGCAGGCCAGCCCAGGCTCTCTGGTGAAGACCATCTTTGACTGAGCCATAAACCTGTTCTTTTGGAAGCCTCCAGGAAAGAGAGGAAAACCAGAGACATGTCCAGTGCATTAAAACCTCTCCTCTAGTGCTGTGTCTGGCCCTGGGCCTGTGTCTGCACCAGTCTGGCTCACTGCACTCAAAGCCACATGCTCAATTTTATGATGCCTCGCCACCATTAGTGCAACCGTGCCTTGAGGTGGCAGGGAATGTTTGGTGTCTGATACACACATTTAAAAACCATACTTGGGTGAGGGAAAACTTCCATTTTTCTAAAAACCTACTGTAAATTGAATCGCGAGTTAAAATATGTAGAAAAATGTTAAGCATGTAAAAGAGAATCTGAATTCTTGAGTCAGTGAATTTGCAGCAGAGAACTGTAGCGTTTTTCAGTGACCTGTCCCGTACCGAGACTTAAGTGAGGTAAGTGTGTGGCTGCCGGGTGCTTTATAGATGATGTATAGACGCCTGCTTCTTTCATATATTTCCTGTGGTGAAATTAGAGCCCTGTTCCTGAAGTGCATGACCGTGTATGTGTGCGCGCATGACTGTAAACATGAAGACATCTTTCTCCACAGTCAATCTCTGCCTGTCACATCTGGCTCGCAACTCTACCCCTCGAATACACACTGGAATATATACACCGTGTGCATGGTGACATCTATGACTTATGTACTGGAGGGAGTGTTTGAAATTAAGCTGCAGTGAATATGGGCCCAGAAGCTCTCAGAGTGGAGAGCGGGTGTGTGCATTTGTCTTGTGTGTGTGTGTCTTGTGTATGTGTGTGTGTATGGGAAAGCAACCATGAAATTCGTCCAGGTCTAAAGTGGCGTCTGCATATATGAGACTGGCTCATTTCCAGCTCCATACTGAAAAAGTTCTATGTTAGGGCTATAAAATATGACTGAATAAAAGACCTTGATATTTTTTTGTATNCTGGCTCATTTCCAGCTCCATACTGAAAAAGTTCTATGTTAGCGCTATAAAATATGACTGAATAAAAGACCTTGATATTTTTTTGTATTGTTTCTCCCCAAAATTAAATATACTGTATATATCTTGATATTTATATTTTTTCTCAAAGATGGCTTTACAAACAGATTTTCCCATTCAACATCACACAAGTACAAATGGTGATTCTCAAAACAGTGTACACAGTGTAGTGCATTAATGTTGGGCATGAACACAATCTTTACGTTCAGTAGAGGACTGGCGTGTGTCATGTTTGATGACGTCAAGGTTGGGATAAAAGTCAGCACTACTGGGTCTGTGACTGTTCCTCTGCCACTCATACTTACACTAAATGTTTCCACAGTGTAAATTGGGCCAGCTTCTTGTCAACTATATGTACGAAAATAACCAAATAAATCAGCTTAAAAATTAATTGAAGTCACATTACTTTGTACCATTTCTCTAAATAAATGATGTCAAACACATAAGTGACATTTGGTGACTGAGCTATGAATTACTGTGCAACGGGGGTAGTTGGACAAATGTGACATTATGTGTGTAGCAACAAGAATTTTGTCCAGTTATTATTAAAAACT
>JANJYP010009666.1:0-17305 GCA_024605115.1 Rastrelliger brachysoma | reverse complement strand
ATATATGTTCATTTTCTAAGAGAATCATATTGTTTGAAAGAGATTGTTTCTTAGGAAACAAGAGGATTCTCTTCACCCTTGAATTGCACAACCTATTGGAAACACAGCAATAAAAGGGCACATTATGCACACAGCATCAATCAGCTTTCATACATCTTTGTACTTCTATACATCCTGAAGATGTTGAGTCATCACAGTGGAGCTCTCCCACTCTCTCTTTCCCTGTTTCTGTCTGATTTTAGTGGGTTTTATTAATTAGTTTACTTAGTCTGACTAATCAACATAATATCTGTGTGTATAACAATGCATTATAACATCAATGATGCGCCTTCTTTGTCTTGAGCAAAGGTCTGTAATGAAATGTTGAGACTTTGATTGGACAGAACAAATGATTAAGAAGCTCTTGTGTGTTTTTTCAAAAAAAAAATACAAACACAATGTGCTTTGAATTTGATTTCACCCCCAAAAGGTGAACAGAGATAGACTGCTTTGTGGTTTTGCATTCATAGCAGATTAATATGAATAAACGGATGAATAAATTTAATTACAAAAATATCCTATCTGTATCTGATCTATCTTCCCTTTGCTCAAAATCAAATAAAAGTTCATGTCAAACCCAGAAGACTAATTGTGTTACAAAAAGCTAACACTGCTTATTGTTGAGAAGTAGAGGCATTCTAACAACCAATTAAGACAATGTGTTTTGAAATGTACTCATTGTTAATCAATGTCTGCTCATATTGTTGTGTAGATGGAAACATTTTTGGGTTACACAAATTGTCATGAGGGATAAAAAAAAACAAAACAAAAAAAAAAACGATTTGATAATTGGTGAATCATTAACGTAGCAACTATAAGTATGAACTAATGACTTCAAATTGAGAACTATATGGCAGATAATGATGAGTTATAAGAGTCAGATTGGGAGATACTAGATTAATGAATAATTAGAAAATGATTGTTTTACAGTTATCTATGAATTGACAGACTGACCACTTTCTTTATGAGTTGTTCCTGATTAACTCTGAACCTTTATGTGCCTCATCAATTAAAGTGGTGTATCATATTACTAGATATGTCCCTCATAACTTCATGATTATCTTAGAGTTCCTCACATGGATTATGAAATAATCACTGGCAATAATGATTCATAAATTCAGTACTCTAACTCCCAATCTGTTCTCTGATACCTCATTATCAAATGATCAAATACATACAGTCCTTAAATCAGAGTTATTGAGCAACTACTTATTAACAATTCATCAGCTATTAGATTGGGATTTTTTTCCTCAACCCATTTCATGCCTTACCACTTTTGTTTTTGCTAGGTTTTAAACAAAGGGATTATGAGTCACAGAAGGTTTTCACTCAATTAAATGCCAAAAAACACTGAGCCCCATTGAGACCAAACATGGTAAAAAAAAAAAGGTGTGCACTTAAGCTGTCAGACATTAAAAAAGGGGAAAAGAAAAAAAAAGATCTTTGATTATTCATAATGGTTTACTCATTTACAGCAGTCAATTGAAGAAAAACAAAGTTCAGCAAGGATGTTGCATTTCTCTTAAAATCTCTCTTTAAAGCTAATCTGATATTGTTGTCGTGCTGACATAGAATGAAGGCCAGCTGTTGGGGTCCTAGGTTCAGTACGGGATTGAGGGTGGATGAAATTATATGTAGCTTTTATATGTTGACAACATAATAATTAGCACCTATTGCAGTGTAAGAGATAGACAGCTTAAAGGCCTCCTGCTCCGTATATTTGTCACCTCCATGCAGAAATTAGGTACTTTCTGCATGTGTCATTTAAAACATTGTGTACTGTTGTGTGCCTCATTTCATTACGGCTTAAAAATGTTTACACATGTTTACCTGCCTTTCTCCCCCAGAGACTGTTAACTCAGTTTCAGTAGGATGTTCAAACCAGTGAATAGTAACACAGTTTTCAGTGTCATGTCAGCATGACTGGAAACTAAAGCAACAAAAAGCAAAACAAATTACACTGGTAATAACAACAAAAGAAAAATAATTTTGTCGTAGAATAAAAACCAAGACTATATATTTTTTTCTCTTTTTTGTACTATTCCAGCCTTTCTAATCATACTGCATTATCAGAGCAGTGTAAATTAACCGTTATGCTAAAGAATGACTATTGACTGTATGCTGTACATTTGTCCTGCATGTTTTCTGCAGAAGCAGTGACTTTTGTTGTGTGATTTCACTATGAGCTCCTCCATTATGAGCAGCACTCTGCATGTTCTACACTGATCTATATTGAGGGCCTAACCCTGCTCTTTCTGATGCGGATTATGCGCTTTAGCGGCAGGATAATTTGATATCCATTGATTGAGTCAAGAGGCAATCTGAAATTGAGGAATTGTAGTTATTGCTATTGATTTTAATAACTAGGCTGTTACAGTTCATTCAGTGTGGCTGTAGTCGATACAGAAACTGAATTGTTCCCTCTTCTGAAAAAGGACAGCACTTGATCTAGTGGATTTTTTCATGTTATTCTGAAACATGCAGTGATACAGAAACCCACTTTATTGTGCTTTATGACAGAGTCTCTTGTCCCAGTGTATCATGGCCTGATTGCTGATGATAAAGATAGCCACAGCAACTGCAGACTATGAAACATTATACTATGTTTAAAAAACACAATATATGAAATGATATATTATGTATAATATGTATGCGAGTCATTGTAGCTCACTGTGCATGGCATACTTTATAGTGCCACACGTATTCAGTTTCAGCCCTTTCAATAACCCCACAAAGACTGTTAATTTAGTTTAGTCCATAGAGACCTTCACTCAAAGTTTCTACTGATCCATATTTAACTAGTTATTGGTTTCAGCCTCCCTCAGGAGGCTGTTCATTAGATATTTCACTCTAGAAATACAGACTGTAGGTGCTTATAAAAGTTCATTTTAATAATTGTAAAAATAAAAAATATTTTAGCTCTTTCATGTTATGTAATTTTCCATGAAATGCTCTAGGTACAGAAGCCATAAACCAGCGTACAGTTAATGGCTCATTTATACTGATATTGCTTATCAGCATACTAGTTGTGCTTCAGTAGTAGAAGTACTATTTTTAAAGTATATTTTCAATATATTTATTTCCCAGTTCTAAGGAGGGAATAGTGAGAGTCTGAGCATTATAATGGCAAGAAACTTTGGACAGTGAGATGCCTGAATACATGTTGGAGATGCTGAAGTCAGTGTTAATTTAGTTTTCAGTAATTTTAAATGAGACTGGCAGAGAAAAGAGCAAGACAATAGAGCCCACAATAAATGATATTTAATTTGAATGCTGAGCAATCATCGCTTTGTGTGATTGCCGTGCAGTCACAAATGTGAATGTCACATTTGGAGCACAAATATATTTGTCAATATATTAGCAGCTTGAATTCTGATAGTAAATTTCTAATCAGGGATGATATTATGCACAAATTAATTTTAAAAATTGATCTACCTTTTACATTAAAAATGGGTCCAATACTACTTCTGAAAGACATGGACCAAGGCCCTGTCCACATGAACAGGGGTATTTTTGAAACCAAAATTTTTTTGGCCTCTAGTTAAAAAAAAATCTCTGTCCACACCAGCGGTGTTAAAAAAATACCTCCATCCACACGAAACCGCAAAAATCCACCTCCACAAACATGCACATATGTCAGTTGTCCAGGGTCTGTTTGTCTGTCCGGGAGGTGGCTTCATACTGTTGCTGCAGTCACACACACGGTCGATATTGCTCTAGTGCTACATGGTCAGTGACACACATACAATGCATTCTTGTGCAGATTCTGGGAGAATAACTCACATTTGCCGGTTTCAGGGGAGAGTTACGGTGGTGATCCACTAGCACGCGATGCGAACTCCGCAACACTCTACCCCTATTCATCTCTATGAGACGCCAGTTCTACCCCTGTATTGCATTCTGGGTACGCGGCGTGTCGAGAGCTGTGGTCGCGGCGCGTCCAAAAAGTTCAGCAAGGCTCAACTTTATTCAAATGAATCCGTCCATCGCGTCCGATCGCGAGGCGAGTATCCAATAGTGGAGCAAAAGGGGAGGTCCGTGACGTTCAACTACATCGCACACTGACCGGCAGTATTCATGGTTTTGCCCGCCTCAGAATGACCAAAGCGTCAACAGGGAGGGTAGCGTCGCGAGTGTATGCAGTTCACATTGCGTGCTAGTGGATCAGCACCATTAGGATGTCTGCAATAGCCATTAGATAATAATTGCAGTTTTCCTGTCCACACGTAACTGCTGAAACTGGACTTTTTAAAAAGGTTCACCCTGGACTTACAAAAAACTCCAGTTTCAGGATTCCACAACTGTGGTTACGTATGGACAAAAGGTCAAACTGCACAGAGAAATACATGGTTTCAAAAATACCCGTGTTCGTGTGGATGGCCCCCAAGTCTCAAGAAAAGTGTTTGCCAGTATTTTCCTTGTGGTTTCTATCTGGCTAAATTAAGACAAGTCTTATTTTAACACAATGGTAAATATTTAAATAGTAAGAGGAAATTCTGACAAAGGGTGAAGTTTTTAACAAAATAATTACAGCTTTTACATCCACCTGAGCCAATAATTACAGTATGCTCCATCATTGCCATTACCTGATATCTAATGATGACATAAAGGGTGACTACAAGGTTGCAGTGGTTGGTATTCATGACGGTGGTAAGCACAAATGATGAAGCAAGGATTATGATTTTTGCAAATTTCACTACACATCTCTACTAGAGTGTAAACACATGCAAATTATTAAAGTATTGCATTTCAACTGAAATTCACACAAAAAATGAAGCAGACAAGATAATCTGTAATAATGAGGATACAGATATGGATACACACATTGCTGCTGTGTATGTGCGACATTTGTCTGACAACACATCAGTCTTCGACTCTTTTTGAGGCCTGAAAATTAAATGAATGTGTAATGTAAAGACGATCATTGATGACTGCTCTGCATGAAGTAGTGCAAATCCTGTAGTTGCGCAGTGAGAGGCAATCCTTGCTGAGGAGACGAAGCATGGCTATTGATGCTCTAAGTGTGAATGAATGGAAAGCTAATTTGATGGGAGCCACTTTCTCCCCACCACATTTAAAATCCCATTATATTAACATAGCCCACAGGTCATTTTGAGATGACTGAACTGCATAGGTCACACTCACACTAATACATATAGTATCAATGCTGTAGTTCACTTTGACACACAGTGTTGCATAAAAGGGTGATATGGAAATCACTGGCTTAAGTAAATGTGCCATGGCATTATGGCTACTCACACAGACTCTTTTCTTTTCCTCCTCATACACACACCCATGAGGCCCATTAGCACCCCTGCCGAGGTTCTGATTTGACTTTTAGACTTAAGCTCATAACACCCCCTATGAGGAGAGGGTCTGGCACTGTCTCTCAGTGCCCCCCCTCTTATAAACAATGAGTGGAATGGCACTCAAATAAATTGTACTGTAGCACAAATACAATGTAACACCAGCACGCATGTGCATACACACTCACACAGAGCCGCTTCTAGCAGCCCTGCAGTGCGGGATCACCTTCACGGACTTAGAACAGGTTGAACTTCACTGGATTTTCAACCAGAGCGCACAGACCATGTTGTGATCAATTCAACAATATTAGGAGTCGCAGCAATGCGTATGCACAAAACAGCTTGCTTGCACATGGATACGTTTATGCATGCTTGTTGGAAAGTGTATGCTGGTGTATGTGTGTGGGGGTCTACTGTCTTGTCTGTGTGAGATCTTGTGTAGGTGTGTGTGGAGAGGGAAAATATCAATATGTTACAGGATTATTTTTTTTCACCACTGTTATCTTTGCTTTCCCACCTCCATTACACCCCCATCAGCCTTGGTTGGATTAAATCAGCAATAAAGAACTCCATCTATGTCTCTGTAAAAGACATGAGACACATTAACAGCACACACACAATGAGCAGTCTTGTATCCACAGGCGGATTTTACAGCATCTATATTTGTTCTGCCTGCTGTTTTGTTGTGTTGTTGTCGTGAACACACACATGCATTCATGCGTTTATGCAAAAAAAAAAGCCATGATGAAGTAGGAATGACAAGGAAAACGTGTTAGTCACAGCACCTTGGGCAGTGCACATTCAGATGCCCAGCAAATGATTAGAAATGGTTTTTATTGACACTGTAAATGCGTTTTACACAGGCAATAGGCTGCCAAGGGGATAAAAGACTCATGCTATCAAAGCCACGTGTGGCAGCCCTCCCACAACGCAGGACTATGTGTATGTACACCAGTGTGCATGTGTGCCTGTGTTAAGAGTGTTTTTCATAGCTTTTCTTTTAATTACTCCCCTTGTGAATTAGTTGAGGAATGGGAGACAGGCTATGCAATGTTAAGTATCTTTGGCTAGGAATTATCTATTTAGTCTGTTCTGTTTGATCTTCAGGAATAAGTCATTAGTTTGCAAGCAATCTGTTCCCTCTCCATCCCTCCCTTTTACTCCCCTTTCTCTTCTTTTACTCCTCCCCTGCATACTGTCTTTATTTAGGCAATTTCTGCAGTTTTGGAGCTGGGTGACTCAAATTTCCCTGTTACATAACAAAAAACAGATTGTGTTAAGGAGACACTGAAAAGAAGGATAGGTGCAATGAGGAAATGGTTAACTGAAAAGATGGGGAGAAGAAGACAGACTGAATATTCACTTCCAGCTGATTGGGGAAATGAAGGGATTCATTGTACAGTACACTGCACATTGTGAGAGGAGGCCGCTTCTTCGAGCTGGAAGGCACGACCAAAGATTAAAAGTGTGTGTGTGTGTGTGTGTGTGTGTGTGTGTGTGTGTGTGTGTGTGTGTGTGTGTGTGTGTGTGTGTGTGTGTGTGTTGGTGTATGCTTTTGTGTGGTGCTCAGACAGGGTGCAGATAAGAAGATTGTTAACACTGGATGAAGAGCAACCATTAGATGGTAATTGGCTGACCAGATGCTCTTCT
Source organism: Rastrelliger brachysoma (assembly GCA_024605115.1). Taxonomy (NCBI): domain Eukaryota; kingdom Metazoa; phylum Chordata; class Actinopteri; order Scombriformes; family Scombridae; genus Rastrelliger; species Rastrelliger brachysoma. The sequence goes on along the minus strand of JANJYP010009666.1, from coordinate 10,310 downwards.
CGCTGCATACAAATAACAGTCTTTAACTTTACCATGCCTCTGGCTCCCTTCGCACCATTACTGATTAGTGTATAGACAATTGGAGCCTTAACTCACAAGTAAAATCCTATTATTTTTAAGAACTATGTTGTGCCCATCTTCTTATAACACAACTATGTTTGCATTGATGGTTCTCTGTTTGTAAAATAAGGTTGGTGATTTTCTATATTTTTCTTATTCTCAAACAAAGCAAAACTAACAGTTATTTAATCTGGTTACAAATATTGTGTGTGTATCCAAAGCCTGATATACCATAGTCCGCTGTGCCATAGACCTTGGTTGTTGTCCAAAAAATATTATAAATATGTTATGACATGCTCCTTTAAGTGGAAGATAGCAGTTTTGGTAGTTTGTTTAGAAACAGCTCCAAAGACTATAAAAAGCACATTTCAAAATCACATTTCCAGTCTCAGGAGAGTTGTTCTCTGTAAAGCATATAGAAATGTTGTTCTGTTTACAGTGTTTAGCTAGATAATTGTACTATATACTGTAGGCCTATAACAACCTCTTGATTTTGGCTACACTGGAAATTTCTCAAAGAATGGTTATGATATGTAGCACAACAAGCTAGTGAAGCTCTGTAAACATTCATATTCCTGCACATGTACGGCATCTGCCATGAAGGGGACCACTCACTCCCAATCAAGGCGTCAGTGGCATTTTGGCCTCTGGGTTGCCAGGTAAGCTACTACTTAGCTGTTGCTACAGCTGGGGGGTAAAAGCCATCTCCAATTGAGACTGCAATAAAAAAAAAAAAAAACTATTATCAGTTATTACAGTGATATTTCCTTGATATCAGACTGGAGAAGTAAGCAGCTTGTCACTTTGCCATCTGATACACCACCAGAGAGTGGAGGAGAAAACGCCAACTGAAAACACGGAGCTGCTCGTGTCATTTATTCTGCGGTCATGTGTTGGCTAACTACGGTGTCAAAACACACACAGGCTTAGCACCGGCATGGTGAGTGAAACAACCTGCACCTGAGTTGATGTGAACCATGCTCATAGTTATTGTGAGTCAGAGTAAAAAGCTACAAAAATGTGAACACATAGGAGATATTTTTCTATAACAGATGTAGATGTACTGCTTCTGCAGGTAGTACCTAATGCAGGCTAATATGTTTTAGAGAGGCACCATCATCTTTACTTTGAGACTGACTGTGTGAGTGAGCAGGGCTGAATGTGTTAACGTGTGGCTATCTGGCAACCTGTTTTGGTGACAATCCTACAGACTGCTACTTTAATGATCTGCTTTTAATTAAGGAACACAAGAAATACACCCAAGCCATCTACACAGACAGAGTGACAGCATCAAACTGTGTGTGAGTGTATTTGTTTGTGTGTGTGTTTGGGTGAGTCTGGAATGTGTCTGTGTGTGTCAGAGTCTGTGAAAGTGTGTGTATGATTGCTTGCTAATGCATTGCTTACCTCCGCCTTGCAGCGAGCTTTTATGTTAACCTACACTGTAAGTGCTGCCTTTAACCCTCACTTGCCTGCATCATTACTAAAGGACAACTTTGGTCATTTTCAACATGCAGCACTATTGTTCAAGTTACCCGTGACATACCACTACAGAAGACATGAAAAATTTTGATCCAGCCATGAAGGTCTCCCGGAGTGGAATTGTGTCCACAAGAGAACAAGAGAGTGGAGAGAATGGGGGAACAGGCAGAGGCAGCGGCTCCAAGGCTAAGGACATCGGCGACATGGTGGTCCACTTGTAGATGCTGGAATACAGTTTCTTTCTGCAAAATTCAAGTTTTCATCTCTGCTGGGGAGGGAGTAAGCAGAACCTCAGGGATTGACTTGTTTGTACTACCGGAAGGCAGGATGTATACAACCTGGTATGTGACTGCAAAAACACACTGTTTTAACCACGATTTATTCATTTTGGGTCATACACGGTGCTGTGTTTTATGGTGTCTAATTTTGAGATGAGATTTGGAGTATGTTAAGACATTAAAACACAGTTTAAAATTCTGCCCCCCATGGGTTATCGTCAGTGCTAACTCTCCACTCCGGGAGACCTTCAAAGCCAGATCAATATGTCTTGCAGGTTCGGTAATGGCATGTCTTGGGTAGCTTGAGCAATAGCGATGCATGTTGAAAATGACTGAAATTGTCTTTTAAAATGCCTTGCAGTGTGTTTCCCCAACATTACTTGGGCATATTTCAAAGACAAAAGTTTGAAATTTGCATTTTTGCACCATGTTGTCTGAGAGTACACAAGTATATGTATGAGGTTTATGTGCGTGTGTGTGTGTGTGTGTGTGTGTGTGTGTGTGTGTGTGTGTGTGTGTGTGTGTGTGTGTAATCCGGGGTTAGCGGGGTTAGCAAGTGCTTGAAGAGGCCACCATTCATTTATTATAAATGGTTTTAGATCCAGATACTAAAAGAGGCTGGCTGCTAACAGGGGAGCGGCTTGAGGAAATACAGTGAAGGCTATAATTGAAAAGGCAGGGAAACTGTTTCTCTATCGAACTTTTTATTGACTTGTTTTTTGCTATCAAACCATACATCTACGATCAATATATGTCATTATCAAATTATTGTCTAGCCCTAATCACTATTATTAGTTTTTTGAGCCATTTCTTAACAAATTACTGTATAGACCTTTCTGTGTGTCATTGACATTTAATAGGTTTTGGTAAACAATGAAAGTCTATAACATAGGGTGACTATGATAAAGTATACCAAACTAACAATGAACTAATCTACCTATTGACCTGTTGACCAGATGCTCTTCTTGCTGCATACAAATTAGTCTTTAACTTTACCATGCCTCTGGCTCCCTCTGTGCCATTACTGGTTAGTGTATAGACAAATGCAGCCTTAACTCACAAGTAAAATCCTATTATTTTTAAGAACTATGTTGTGCCCATCTTCTTAGAACACAACAATATTTGCATTGATGGTTCTCTGTTTGTAAAATAAGGTTGGTGATTTTCTATATTTTCTTATTCTCAAACAAATCTCAAGTGCAAAACCAAACTAACAGTGATTGAATCTAGTTAGAAATATTGTGTGTGTAGCCTGATATACCATAGTCCCCTGTGCCATAGACCTTGGTTGTTGTCCAAAAACTATTAAAAACATATTGATGAGCCACACTTTTTCAGTGAAAGCTATTGTTATGGTGCTGTATTTAGAAACAACTCCAAATACTGGTAAAAGTGGAAAAACATTTTTAATTTGCAGATTAGATTAGTTTCTTGTATGGCAGATGCCATACATGACGGGGACGTGGTTCTGTTTACAGTGTTTCACTATCTTGTTGTGCCACATATACACATACACCTTTTGACTTTGTACTTCTTTGAGAAATTACAACATAGTAAGAGGTTGTTGTATGTAATATAGCACGCTAGCTAAGTACTGTAAACAGAACTTGGTTCCCATATGTTTTACACAGAGCTAGTTTCATGAGATTGAAAATGTGATGACTTTAGTAGCATCTAAACAATCTACAATAACCATAATCTATGTAAGTATAATTACAAATAATGAATAACCAGAATCATCCTTTTAAACTATTCAAGTTTTTAGCACTATTTGTGTGATCTACTTATGATTCATTTGAGAAACAATTTTTTGTTATGTACTATTTGAGTATTTTAGTTTAAAAAAAGAAATTGAAAGTTAGCCTCTCCCTGTTCGTCTTACTCTGGGCTGTTTGCTCGGTGTTTTAGGGTTACTCAGAGCACTTTCTGAAGTCTTTTTCAGACAGGGTGCCAAACTGTGTCAATGCCAAGAGAAGCATTAGCAGACCCTGCACAGTCCCCAAATGGATATTAATAAACCCCGCTCCATCTACCATCTACTCTGCAACCAGTTCCACTTCTTCTCCCTCTCATCCCCTCTAATTCCCCCCATCTTGCACTCCATCCTCCTTTTTGTTTTCTGTCTCCAGTCCTTTCCCCCTTAAGTGTCAATAAGTTACACACACACACACACACACACACACACACACGCACACACAGGCAGTAGTTGCAGTGTCAGGCTTTCCACAGGGTCTGGTATAGTTATATAGTAGACTTTGTGGGTTTAGTAAAATCCTCATTAGGACTCAATATAGGTGTGAGCATCCCTGCTGCTGTCTCACAACAAACTGCCTACCTCGACAGAATAGTCACACACACACACACACACACACACACACACACACACACACACACACACACACACACACACACACACACACACACACACTCCAGCACATGAACCAAACACAGAGGAGCGTCAGACACTAATACAAGGCAGGAAACAGTCACATCTATGCTGATGTAAACACAGTGTGCGTTGATTGTACTAATATATGCCCACACCCATTTCCCAACATTTTAAACATATACTCACTAACAACCATGTGCAAGTGTTAGTGCTGTTGTGTGGTAACATTTTATTTGCGGAAGACATCTCCAACTAATTAATGTCAGTTGAGATGGCAAATTATTCAAAAATAACTCTTTGTATAAGACCTACTACACTGCAGTGCCATCACCCTGGTAAACCAATTATAATATTCAGAGACTATTGAAATATCCGGCATCATTTTAAATTTGACAGTTATTTGACCTGGATGCTGCTGGCAGTAAATGTTATTATATCTAGAAATTAGATGTTTGTCATTCCTGTTTAAAAATGTAAAATGTTGTTTAGTTGCCATGTTGGTTGTCATTTTCCATAACACATATCTGGTATATCTAACATTTTGTGTAAAGAGTCTACAGTGTGAGTGTCGGTGGCTGATGAAAGCAAGTCAGTGTGTCACTTGTATAAACCAATGGGCATCCTCCATCACCATTTAAACAATGTGAAACAGAAGGTAGAGCAGAGAGTTGAGAGCAGAGCTAAGTGAAATTAAATTCATCGCTTATGATCACTAAACAGCAAATCCATCTTTGAAGTGAAGCAGAGCACTCCAACTAGCTATACAAAATTCTGCTTTGCATAACTACCAAACAAGAGCTGCAGAGACTCAACTGTATTCAAGTATCAAGTCAGTCATTTTTTTCAGATGACATAGTAGAAAATGATGAATAGGCAAAATGTATCTAGCATATTCCATAATAGTTTCAAAGGCTTTTTTTATACCTCTGCCTCAAGTTAGATATTAGATCCATTTAACATGTCTACTTGTGGTCTTAAACTAAAGACAAAATTAGCAATATTAATATTAACTATAAGGTAGTCTAATAATAATATTACTAATAATAATAACATTTTTAGATATTGTGTACAATTATGTTTTGTTTGGAAAAACATTGACCAAAACAAGTTAAATGTACAATGCTGAAAATCAACACATGATGTTCATTTAATCTTTAACAACCATTAAATAAAGTGAGCACTTTCATTCATTATTACATTAAAAAAATCTGTTAAATTACCTCAATGCTAACACATAATGGAAATTTCCATAAACGTGTGAATTAGTGATTGCGATCATAAAATTTTACTTCACAGTCTTTACATGAAACGCTATGAATTAGATGTAGAATGGTTGAATGAATGGTTGGTGATTTTTGTTTCATCATTGTAAATCTCTGGCAGTGACAGTGATGTTTATATTAAAAAGTAAAAAGTTGAGACCACTTCCGGTCTAGCTTGGAGGTAAAATGGCGGAGCAGTTTAGGTCTGTAATAACTTCCAATGGAGAGTTCTGGTATAGGGCTGTTAAATCACACCCTTTCCACTGGACCCCATGGGACCGCTAGGCTCAAAAAAATGAATGGATGTCTATGGGACAGAAACAATTATCTTCTGGTCCCAGTCATTATTACACTGATGTTTGCAGAATTAAATGACATGGGCAACATGAATTGTAGTCTTTCTCGTTACATTTTTTCCACAACCTTTCACTAAACAATCTTACAATAAACTCTGAAACTCTCAACATGGAAAATTATCATTTAATTCAGCAAAAATCATGTGTAATCCACAACATATAATAACCAGGACCAGAAGATAATTAACAGCTCTATGGAGTGGAGGTGTTCGGCACTATCTTGCCTGAAGCTGGGTGCTCTTGGCATTTTGGGGTTGCAACTTTTCTCCCCAATTGATGAGGGAAAAAAATTCTCTGGATGTCTTATTTGATGAGTGTCCATTCAGAAAAAGGCCCTGGGATCATTTTTCACTGGATTATTCCTTTAAGATCATTTTCATTTCAGATTCAAGAGAAATATCTGTTCTTTCACATTTCATCACAGGAGCAACAACTCAATGAAATGTATTTTTTATTCATTTATTTTGTCTCTTTTTTCCCCCTTATTTTTGCACACTTTCATGACTATTGCACATACATAATAATAGTATCATTATATATTAAAACTGGGCCTAATTTGTCATTTCTGTTGGTTGGTATACAGTAATTAAAACCATATTCATCACGCCTATTTTAAATACTTCTAGGGCTTAAAGCAGCAGTGGGCTCTTAAAGTCAACACAGACTGCAGTAGTACTCTGGGACGCTCCACAAACACAGGATCTTGCCTACAGCAGGAAACTACGATTAACTCCTACTGTGTGTAAAACACGTCTACAGTCACCATCAGGTAGGGAGCATCAAATAAAATCCCATGTTAATTTTTGTCAAGATGTTTTGGTATATTGGTTTGAAACATGCCTGACTGCATCTTTTGAGTTATAGCTGATAGCTCCACATGAGAACATGCATCTAACATGTCAGCCGAGTGCTGTGACTAATAATGTCTCCATCTATTCTAGATACAACATATTCTTACATTTGACAAGCCAAACAATGATTGTATATTCATAAGCATAACATATGTGAGACTTATTGCTTGCTATGAGTAATTGTGAAGAACACCTGTGCAGACTACATATACACAGACGTATGTGCGTGCACATACGTTAGCATGCAATGAAATACATTTGTGTTAGCTATGTATTTCACTATTATGTGTCTCACACTTACACATACACACACACACACACACACACACACACACTTGAAGGGCTGCTCATTTGGCTAAAAGACCTCATTACACGGGTGGATGGATCATCGACCCCTTGGTGGAAGAATTAAAGAAATCTCCCTTTCCTTCTTCTCCATTCAGAATGTGTGACATGATGTCCTGGAGTTATTTACCTGCTCTCTCTAGCATGAAAGCTAATCTCACCTGCAGTCCTAGGACCTCACACATGACAGCTATAATGTCTGCAATAGAAGCAGGTGGATAGACATCATGTTTTTAAGACCCTTCTGTGATTTCAGAGAATAAAACTTGGACAATTAATTAATAAAATGTTCGATATTTGCAGTAGGTTAAAATATCATTCCTCTCTTTGAATTTATATTAATGGGATACTTCACCAGTTTTACATGTCAAAGCCACTTACTACCAATTACTACACAGGGAGTATTCAATAGTATTCAATACTCCCTGATTTCACTATACAATACTCAGTACTGTATAGTGAAATCAGTTGGTTAAGGCCTCTGAGCGGGCTGGGTCGGGCCAAGATTTCACACCAATATCCTCGGGCCAAGCTGGCATGTCCGGCATTTAATCAAGCATTTGTGAGTGTGTCTTTTTTCATGACTTTAGTTCAGTTGGGTGTACAGAAAGCTATGCCATAATCTGAAATATTATATTTAATTTATTTAGAAAAGTGAGCCTAAGTAACAAATGTGTTTTACGGTGCACAAAGTTAAACAAAATTTTTTAAAAAGCACGGCAGGCAGGTCTCCACCACTTGCAGCAGTCTGAGCACAAAAATAAACAAACAGCGCAGTTACTTCGTCCATGTTTCATCATTTATTAATAGCCTAATTATAAACATTAATGAGCAATAGCATATTCTTTGTTATTTTATGTAAGCTGCTGAAGTGGTTGCAATGTGCTGCATGCCGCGGAAGCCCTCGACAGTGACACCACCGACCACAGCTCAATAACAGCCCAGGAATGTTTTTAAAAAGTGTTGAGTTTAAATTGGGCTCAGGCTCATAATTACAGTTAATTGATTTTTTTGACCCGATCTAAGCTCTAGTGTACACTGAGTCATAATAAGTCACATTTCTGAGACAATAGCTGCTCAAGGAGGGTTTGAAAGTATAACTATGAAGCACACATGAAGTTATTACCACATCAACCAAAGGTGTCACCAAATCAACTTGACAAATCTTTCAAGAACGCTCAAATGATTTAGCATTGCACTCTCATAACATTGTCTAGGCTGTCTTCACAAAAAACAATATTAGAGACAGTGTTTCCCCTAGAATTATTTTCAGCAGCGGTGCTGCTGTGTCCGTGGCCATGGGGATGCGACGTCGACCCATATTCATGCGCGTGAGAATAATTTCAAAATAAATGACCTTAGAATCCTTATAGACGGGATTAAACATGTTTGGATTTTGTTTCAATTTACAACTTTTGACATTTATCTGAAGAAAATAAAAATAATTAATGTCACAACACAGAAATTTACCCATACCTGCAGTGGCCACCCCTACCCAAAGTAATAATAATAATAATAATAATAATAATAATAATAATAATAATAATAATAATTGTAATAATAATAATAATAATAATAATAATAATAATAATAATATGTTTTTACTACTAGTACTGATTCAAATCCTTTAATCAAGTAAAAGTAAAAAAATATATGCTCTGAAATGTACTTAAGTGCAAAAGTGCTCTTCTTTTCTCAGGGCCCCCCAAACTCTAGGGATGCCCCTGCTGCTGCCTATAATGTGACTTAGAGCTGTAAATCTTGGCCCGAACCCGACAGGACCCGACGGGTCTAATGTGACTCACTCCCTTATATCCTTATCCGAGTGCTCCCATGTGTCATGAAAAAATATATACTGTATAGGCCGTGTATAAGCTTGAATGTTATCTTTTATAAGAAGGTCATACAGTATTTAATGCGCTTGTTGATGACTCAAAACAAGTTGAAAATAAAATTGTGTGTTGTTGCGCTCGCACAGTGTGAGTAGAAATCATGTCGCATTGTCATTGATAATAATGATCAAGTGAAAATTCAGCAGTGCCGCACATAATTCAACGGATTCCGGTAATTCCCGTGAGAGACAGACCTATACTGTTGTTTCTTCATGAGGATATGTTGGATTGTCGGACACAACATGGCCAAATAAATGCCATCTTTTTTATTCTATGCATTGCTTGTTAAAATACAGCATCTACTTTACCCACAATGCAATTCAACACAATTCACTCAAGCAGGGATGGGGAGCTACACAGGTCTGGTTAGCTCACTTCTTTCTAACTATAAACACACAGACTTCTCTTCACTTTCAGGCTTGTATTCTGCAGCCCTAGCTGGCATTGTCTCGAATGACATTACCTGAGGCATTTTATCAGACCTTGTGCACTGCTCCACCTGGAGCCACTCAAGCCTTTTTACAGCTTTTGTCCTACATATGAAGTAATATTCCCCAAGACCTGTAAACAGACTTTGATGTGTAAGTTCCCTTTAAGAATTATGACCTGACAAAATCCTGACAGTCAGATCTATTTTGATCATTCTATTTTTAAATGTGTCTTACTAGTCCCTTAGCTTTTTGGAGATGCAATACTAAATAACTGTAAAGCATCCTTCAGTTTCTTTTCTTACATAAATATTAATGAAATGTTTCCCCCCTTTGTAATTTATCCAATTTAGATGGAATGGAAATTCCAATAAGAAATTATATTAAAGGAATAATCCAATGAAAAATGATCACAGAAACTCATCCAATAAGACGTCCAGAAAGTTTTTGTTTTTTTTTGCTCATCGACCTGTATTGGGGTTGCAGCCCCAAAACAGCTAACATGCACTGCTTATGGGGCGGTGCACAACACACTTACAAAACCGGCTCTCAACAACTACCGTATTTTCCGCACTACAGTATAAAGGAGCACCTAAAAGCCTTTAATTTTCTCAAAAACTGACAGTGCGCCTTATAATCCGATTCACACCTTTTATATGGATTAATATTGGTTAATTAAAAATCCTATACAAAAAAAAAAAGATATTTTTAGTACTTTAGATCATGGCATTGTCTGTAATTTGAATGTTAATGTTAACTGTAAATCAAACTGCAAAGTCGGCAGAATTTTCTACCAAACTCAGGAAGCTTCCACTTCATTGACGTGAAGGATGAAGTCTTGTTAAAAAGGTGGGTTGTGGCATAGCTGACTGTTTACTATAGCCTACAGTTATCCAATGTTGCTAATATAAACAGTTTAAACAGCCTTATTGTGTGACATTACTTTTCCTATTATGCAGAGTTGTTT
>JANJYP010009627.1:0-13151 GCA_024605115.1 Rastrelliger brachysoma | reverse complement strand
TTTTCATGTTGTGCTTCAGACCCCTAGCTGGGGCGTAACATTAGTTTGAGATTCCTTCTCGGTATGCTGATCAACAAATGATCTGATTTTAAAACGATATTGAACTTGATTTGTATCTTCTTTTTTTTTTTCCCCTAGAGTCTCCAGCCAGTACCAGGGTTACAAGAAACAGCGGAAAACAGACAACCATCTTGTCAATGTTCTCTAAAGTGTGCGTATGTTTTAGTTTTTCTCTCATTCACATTTTCCATTAAAGTTCTGTACACAAAGTCCCCTGCTTTCTGTTTATAGAAGTAAATCTCTTTCAGTCAAAAGCGCAAGTCTGAAGACTTGAATGGAGAAGCCACTAATGGACAAACTGAGCTGAAAAAAGAGGAAGAGGATGTTGAAGAGGTGTGTGTGTGTTTTTTCATGTACCGCAGATGTTTTAATGTCAGGAAACTAGTATAATTCTCAGTGTCTGCAACATAAAACACCCTCACAATTCAAATTTAAAATTTGTTGTAGTCTCGGGAGGAGAAGCGTCTCANTAATACTTTTCTTTTATACAGTGCTGCTCCAGAAGAATCAAAGAGTGAGACGGTTAAGCCAGTTTCTGCTGCAAAGGTAATGAACTGTGTTATTCAGCTGTACACATTTTTATAATGCATAATACTGATGTCACTCGCACAACTGACCATGTATAATTGTTTTTTTTCCTCCTCAGACACCACCACCCAAATGTCCAGACTGCAGACAATACTTGGATGACTCAGACCTCAAATTCTTTCAAGGGGATCCTGATAACGCGGTTAGAAGCTGTTTAATTTACGTCATTAAAGAAGCAAAGTTTTAAAGATGTCAACTAAATATCCTGTTTCCATCTTCAGCTGGATGAACCGGAAATGTTAACAGATGAGCGCCTTTCTTTGTTTGACTCAAATGAGGATGGATTTGAGAGCTATGAGGATCTGCCCCAACACAAGATTACAAACTTCAGGTGAAGATTTCCCACCTAGTTTTAAAATGTCCTCCTACTGTTGGCTTATTCTAAAGAAACGAGCATTTTCACTGTCATCTTTTGTCAATTTAAGCATCCATTGTTTTTGTCTTGCAGTGTATATGACAAGCGTGGCCACCTGTGTCCATTTGACTCTGGACTGATTGAGAAGAACGTGGAGCTCTACTTCAGTTGTGTTGTCAAACCAATTTATGATGACAATCCTTGCATGGATGGTAAGAAATATTCTCATTGCAATATTGCAGACCCAATGACTATACATTTTTTTTTTTTCCTTTGAACCACTACAAACAACTAGAAGCTGATTACATATGATCTTTTTTTCCCCTTTAGGTGGTGTCCCTGCTAAGAAGCTTGGACCTATAAATGCCTGGTGGATCACTGGCTTTGATGGTGGAGAAAAAGCTTTGATTGGTTTCACAACAGGTAACAGTTTAACCTTTTGTGCTCTAAATTTGGTATCTGTGTACCCATGTCATGATCTAAAAATATCTCAATTATCCAGCGTTTGCTGATTACATCCTGATGCACTCCAGCGAGGAGTACGCACCCATCTTCGCACTGATGCAGGAGAAAATCTATATGAGCAAGATTGTGGTTGAATTTCTCCAGAAGAATCCTGACGCTACTTATGAGGACCTTCTCAACAAGATTGAGGTGAAGAATTGTGTGAAATATTGTCTAAGTCCTGGGAATGGAACATTTCAACCATTTTCAGCATGGCTTTTTTTTTTCTTGCAGATATTTCTGATCACTGCTACACTCTTTTTAATCTGGGTTTCCCTAATCACAACATGCTTCTAAAAGTTCATTATTGTTATATTTTCCCCAAAACAGTGTTGTGAGCTACAGATTGTGAACACTTGTTAGATCTCCTAATTTCTTAGACTTTTTTAAGAGTTTAAATGCTGTGTCAAGTTAGCATAAACAAGCACAACAGAATATATTGTGAATATGGCCACAGGACTGAAGAGCTTTTGTTCATCTTGCCTTCAGACAACGGTGCCTCCTGCGGGGCTGAACTTCAATTGTTTCACTGAAGACACACTGCTGCGTCACGCCCAGTTCGTGGTAGAGCAGGTGGAGAGCTACGATGAGGCTGGTGACTCAGACGAGCAGCCCATTATTGTTACTCCATGCATGAGAGACCTGATCAAGCTGGCTGGAGTTACACTAGGGAAGAGGTATGTTTGAAACATGAGGGGGTTCCCCCCCCCCCTTTCTTACCTCTTACCATGAAGTATTCAAACATCCTGAGCCACTGGCTTTGATTGCATAGCTCAAAGTGAAAACTAACATTAGCAACATTAACATGCTACATATGTTATTTATATGAAAACTCCATTCTCTGCTTCACCTAGCTTATTTAGTAGCAGTTCCTAAGCAGCACAAATGCTTTTGGATTTTTGAAGTTATCCATTTTATTTTGCTTGTGTTCCTGTATTACTGCTCCTCGCTCCTTGTTCTCCCTAATGTCTAACGTTCCTTTGGCATTTCCTAATGCAGCATGCTGCTGTACTGGTAGGTAGGACTTATTGTGACTGCATCCTTAGCTTGTATGGTGTGTTCAGTGAGAAGCATTTAGAGGCTTTATGGACAAGAAAAACATACCAGAGTTCACGCTAGAATTTTCTTTTTTGCCTTTTACATTGTAGTTTTTGTTTTTTTTAAATTATTTTCCATATCCAATTTCAGGCCATGCACTTTTGTTTTTTTGGGGGGTTCCAGTTTCATCTTGAAATAACATAAATTCTGTCACAATTCAAAAAATGATGGTATGATTTAAGGTCACAAGGTTCCTTTTGAAGTCTCTGGTTGTTGAGAAAAAGGGAGCAGAAATAGAAGATGTTGGATTTCTGCACTAAAGTGTTTCAGCCATATACTCCTTTTTGCTTAAAGTGAATACGAGAGTGAACTAAACACAACCATGAATTGTATGCAATGTTTTAAAAGTATTAGAATATATTCAAATTAGTTGAATTCTTGTTAACTTGGTGGAGACCAGATGGTGTGTCCTTTCTAGTAGCAGTAACTTTAACAGAAGATGACCCAGGAAAGGATAAATGGGCCATTTTCTTGTAAAAGACATGAGTCTTCTGAAACAGAGTGGAGGGCAAACGTTATCACTCCAGCAGCACAGTGTTTGTGAAGTTGTTTTAACCTTTTTGGTCAATAAAGAACCACACAACACTTAGGATTCAGTTTTTTTAAAGATTAAATGTTTCATGTCTTTTTGAATCCATGCTGATTGACTTAATTGGAAAAACATTGTCTTGGTTGTCCAGGTCAGGTCAAAGTGGACTCTAAACTTTTTTTAATTCTGAGTCAGTGTTATGTTCTCTACAGACCACAATGTGTAGGAAGAATTATATCAGCCGGTCGCATCTAACGGGAACTCTGCATTGTACATCTTTTTACTGTGTTTGGTTTTGTTTGCTTGTTTTGTTGCATGGCCTGATGCTGTGGTGTGTTGACGGCCAGGGCTTCATAATGCTACTGCTCCACATATCATCAGGTATTTGTGCCATACCAAATGGACCTCTCCTCTGAATGCAAACTTTATTCTTTTTAACAGGAGAGCTGCCAGAAGGCAGGCCATTCGCCACCCGACGAAGATCGAGAAGGACAGCAAGGGGCCAACTAAAGCGACCACCACCAAGCTGGTCTACCAGATCTTTGATACTTTCTTCTCCGATCAGATAGAGCAGAATGATAAAGAAAGTGGAGGAACCAAAAGACATCGCTGTGGTGTCTGTGAGGTGAGTGATTCTGAAAGTAATGCCCTGTTGTTAATCAACGTGTGGTTTTAACACATTATAACATGCTCTGTAAGTTTCAGCAGTAAGTAATATACTGTTCTTTGTTGGTTTTCAGGTTTGTCAATCTCCTGATTGTGGCAAGTGTACAGCCTGCAAGGACATGATCAAATTTGGAGGAAGTGGCAAAAGCAAGCAGGCATGTAAGCAGAGAAGGTGAGAATGTCTTTCCGCACTGTTAGTCTGCTGTGGCATTTTGAATATATCCACAAAGATCATGTAGTAGAGTTCTCAAAGTTCAGGTTCATCAGCATGAACAGAAAAGGAGCAAATTTTAATGGCGGTTACATCTTCCATGTGTAGATGCCCAAATCTTGCAGTGAAGGAGGCTGAGGATGACGAGACTGTTGAAGAGGAAGATGTGCCAGTGGAGAAGCCAAAAAAGATTTCTCAAGCTAAGAGAAAGAAGCAGACCCAGTGCAAACTCTCATGGATTGGAGAGCCCGTTCAGGTACTTACTTTCTGCCCCTGTTGATTATTGCAGCACTGACATTGATTAAAAACACACTCACCCTAGTCTCTTATCCCCATCAGACTGAGGGAAAGAAGCAGTACTACCATAAGGTCCGAATGAACGATGAAGTGCTGGAAGTGGGAGACTGTGTGTCTGTTTCATCAGAGGACCCATCTATTCCTCTGTATCTGGCCAGGTATGATGTTTTTAGAAAGGCACTCCTTTAAAAATATTGAGTCGCAGTGGTTTGTTTTTATTTAACGACATATTTCGTCCGTCAGGATCACGTCACTATGGGAGGACAACAATGGAAAGATGTTCCATGCTCACTGGTTCCTTCGTGGGGCTCACACAGTGCTGGGAGAGTCTTCTGATCCGCTGGAGCTCTTCATTGTGGATGAGTGTGAGGACATGTTGCTTAATTACGTACAAGGCAAAGTAAACGTCATGTATAAGGCCCCGTCTAACAACTGGTTTATGGAGGTAGGTTACATTGACAGCAGGGTATTTTGTATTGTTTGGTTGTTTTTTTGTTTTTTGTTTTTTTTTTTTTTTAATTCCCTCTTTTCTATTTCAGGGTGGTATGGATGTTGACATCAAGGTGATTGAGGATGACGGGAAGAGTTTCTTCTATCAGTTCTTTTATGACACAGACTTCGCCCGCTTTGAGACCCCTCCCAACACCACTCCATCAGAAGACTGCAAGTTCAAGTAAGAACCATCCACACATGTACTATACTGCTCATTTGAACATTGTCTCCATCTCTTCTCCTAACCTTATTGTACATTTGCTCGATCTTGCTGTTAGGTTCTGTGGTAGCTGTACTAGAATAAAAGAAAGGGAGGAACAGGAAACCCCTCGTGCTTTTGAACCCCTGGATGAAGATAAAGACTCCAAGGCTATGTATGCTCTGGCCTGCTTTAAAGGGGAGCAGTTCCGGGTGGGAGACGGTGTCTACCTGCCTCCTGAGGCTTTTAATTTCAGGTGAGCAATTTCATATTTGTTGTGAAGTGAAATTTTACTTGAACAGTCAAATGTATGATACTCACTGCTTGTGTCTCTGGATCTCAGTGTGAAACCAGCTAGCCCAGTGAAGCGCTCCCACAGGAAAGACGACGTTGATGAGGAGCTTTATCCAGAGTATTACAGGAAGTCCTCAGACTACATCAAGGGGTCAAACCTGGACGCCCCACAGCCTTTCCGTATCGGTCGCATCAAGGAAATCTTCTGTCACAGACGTAGTAATGGGAAAGCTGACACTTCCGAGGTCAAACTGCGACTCTACAAGTTCTACAGGTATAATGCAATTGATTGTAGTTTATAGTTTAGTCTGTAACAAATGACTGAATCTTTAACTGGCTTTTCTCTCATGTTGCAGGCCTGAAAACACTCACAAAGGTGTCAAAAGCAGTTACCACACAGACATCAATCAGCTGTACTGGAGTGATGAAGAAGTAACTGTGAGCATGTCTGAGGTGCTCGGCCGCTGTGAAGTAGAATATGCAGAGGACCTGAATGAATCAGTCCAGGACTATTCCAGTGGTCGACCTGACCGCTTCTACTTCCTGGAGGTACAGCTGTTGACACAGTTCCTGTAGTATTATATCATCTAAAACACTAACTCCATTCAAGAGAAGGCTGAAAAGTTTGAAAACATAATGCTCACATTTAAATATTTTAATTGTTTTGTCTAAATTTTATTTCTGTCACAGGCGTATAATGCAAAATCAAAAAGCTTTGAAGACCCTCCAAACCATGCTCGCTCTGCTGTTAATAAAGGGAAAGGAAAGGGTAAAGGAAAAGGTAAGAACTATAAAATGGAAAAAGAAACCCATAAACATGTTAGGTTTTAAGGTTATTGAGATACTGACTATTCTTTGCTGTTTTCGTCAAGGTAAGGGCAAAGGAAAGGCTGCTGCAGCAGCACAGGAAACGCAGGACGCCCAGAATGAACCTCAGGCACCTAAAGTGTCCAAATACCGCACACTGGATGTGTTCTCTGGCTGTGGAGGACTTTCTGAAGGTTTCCACCAAGCTGGTAAATACTTGTCCCATGCTACCTATTAAATGTGTGACACACGCACAGTTCTACAACCAGCCACAATGCTGAACATGTCTTTGTTTTATTTATTTTCTTCTTTAAGGCATCTCTGAGACTGAGTGGGCCATCGAGATGTGGGAGCCTGCAGCCCAGGCCTTCAGGCTCAACAACCCCGGCACTACGGTGTTCACTGAAGACTGCAACGTCTTGCTGAAGTTGGTCATGTCTGGAGAGAAGACGAATTCTCTTGGCCAGAAGCTGCCTCAGAAGGGCGATGTGGAGATGCTGTGTGGAGGACCTCCTTGCCAAGGGTTCAGTGGAATGAACCGCTTCAACTCACGCACTTATTCCAAATTCAAGAACTCGCTTGTGGTGTCTTATCTCAGGTGAGTGTAAGAGCAGGCAGATTCTTGGTAGTTGCAGTAAAAATATCAACACAGTTAAGACTATATTCCCGTTGTTTTTCTTTTGTTACAGTTACTGCGACTACTACAGGCCCAAGTTCTTCCTACTGGAGAATGTGAGGAACTTTGTTTCATTCAAAAGGTCCATGGTCCTAAAACTAACTCTACGCTGTCTGGTACGCATGGGCTACCAGTGTACTTTTGGTGTCCTACAGGTGGGTCGTACTGCAATACTCATAAAATCTTCTGCAAATAAAAGTAACAGGCAGGTCAGTGTGGCACAATAAGTCACATTTAGAAAAAGAGCAGGATACACCTGAATGGCTGACATTACACATTACCTTGTAGTGCACCATGATACCTGTGCTTCAGTTTTTTTTTTTCTGTTCATATTGCTGAAAATCTGCCCTTGGTTTCAGAGGGTTTTACAATCTCACACCCACAGAACCTCACATCAATCTGGGTTTTTTTTTTTCTTTTTTTTTGGTAACCACAATGCAGTTGTTCCCCACCCTTTTTAGCTTGTGATGTTACATCAAAGTGATGTACCCCTGCAATGCTTTCTCAGTGAGTGAGCAACACTTCCTTGCAGATTGTTTTGAAATGAATAATTTATAGATTCAAGAAGAGATGAAATGATAGATTTTTACAAGGAAACCATGAGCCCTAGGTGCCAGGTTTTTTTTTTTTTTTGACTGATGTCAGCTTTGCCAGACACTAACACAATTGCTGCTTCTTTCATCAGGCCGGTCAGTACGGCGTTGCCCAGACCCGCCGCAGGGCAATCATCCTGGCTGCCGCTCCCGGAGAGAAGTTGCCTCGTTATCCTGAGCCTCTGCATGTGTTTGCTCCCAGAGCCTGTTCTCTGAGCGTGGTGGTGGATGAAAAGAAATACGTCAGTAATGTCACACGGTAAGGTGGATGATGTTCACTTTCCTTTCTGGATATAATTCTAGATGATAAACCTACACAGCACACTAGACTAAATGTCCTGTCTTTAACAGGGGTAATGGAGGAATCTACAGAACCATCACTGTCAGAGACACAATGTCAGATCTGCCAGAGATTCGCAATGGTGCTGCTGCTTTGGAGATTTCCTATAATGGGGAGCCTCAGTCTTGGTTCCAGAGGCAGATCAGAGGCACGCAATATCAGCCAATCCTCAAAGATCACATCTGCAAGGTGAGTGGTCTCACATTTAGTGATGGGACATTGACCAGATGCAGATGTACTGATATGACTGAAATGTGAACACTTGTATATGAAATGCCTCATGTTTGTGTTCTCAGGAC
This sequence comes from Rastrelliger brachysoma, assembly GCA_024605115.1. NCBI lineage: Eukaryota > Metazoa > Chordata > Actinopteri > Scombriformes > Scombridae > Rastrelliger > Rastrelliger brachysoma. Next base: position 5,143 of record JANJYP010009627.1, on the reverse strand, counting down.
ATGAGTGCTCTGGTGGAAGCTCGGATGCGTCACATCCCCTTGGCTCCAGGCTCTGACTGGAGGGATCTGCCAAATATCGAGGTTCGGCTGAAAGATGCCACCATGACCAAGAAACTCCGTTACACACACCCTGATAAGAAGAACGGGCGCAGCAGCACCGGTGCTCTCAGAGGCGTATGCACTTGTGCAGGAGGTAGGCAGGTTTAGTGGAAGTTACTGAGCCGACATCTCCAGTGTGGACACGTTTCTGATTGTGTTTGTGCCTCGTCACAGGGAAGCCGTGCGACCCTGCAGACAGGCAGTTTAACACCCTGATTCCCTGGTGTCTGCCTCACACTGGGAACCGCCACAATCACTGGGCCGGACTCTACGGCAGGTTGGAGTGGGACGGCTTCTTCAGCACAACTGTCACCAACCCTGAACCAATGGGCAAGCAGGTACAGCAACACTTAAAATAAAATGTATCATTTTGTTTTTATTATACATAAGTTGTCTTTTCATCATCCAATCATATTTACATTGGGCTTCATTTCCATCTCATGCTACATTAATGGGGGGCTTTTTATATGCTCCTGAGTGTTTTTTTTTTTTTTTTAACATCTGTGTGTTTTTAAGACCCACAGCGCCACCAAGAGTTATTTATTTCTTTGCTGCATTGTAAAGTACTTGGAGCTATATTTTCTGTATGAAATGTTGTTACAAAATGTTGCAAAACTGACTTTAGAAACACTTCACTTTGTATCAGACTGTGAAACACCACCTTGTGTACTGGCCAAGAAAAGCTAAATGAACGATTCTAATGAAGTGGTTAATCACAGTGGTCACAAAGCTCCCACATGTAGCTAACTGAATGTTGTCATGTTAAATCGAATCAGTTTACTCAGTTTGGTTTGTAAGTGTGTACTAAAGGGACGACGATTAAACGGATACCTTGAAGCTCAGTCTAACATATTTCCTGCACCTGGATCTTAATCTTTGCATTTTTAATTTCAGGGCCGTGTTCTGCATCCTGAGCAGCACAGAGTGGTCAGCGTGAGGGAGTGTGCACGCTCTCAGGGATTCCCCGACACCTACCGCTTCTTCGGAAACATCCTGGACAAACACAGACAGGTAGCCCACTTGCATTCGACTGCCTGAGTGAATATATATTATATTTATTATATTTATTTTCTTTTAAACATGCCAATCTACTTCTAAGTACACCTTTAGCAGGTGCCATCTGTTCTGTTTTTGTATACACTACCTGCATAATTATTAGGAAGTTATATTCCTTAACTATCTTCTAAAAACTGACACCTTTCTAACCACACCCTCCCTCATTATACCAGTACACACATCTGATAATTAAATCCAGTTAGCTTTCAAGTTAATATAGCTCGGAGTTGGAAAATGATAATAAGGTCAAAATACTCACTTGCCTAATAATTGTGCATGCAGTGTATTGTTACTGAAAATACAAGCAGCTCTGCAATAAGCTGCTAGGCCTAAAAAAAAAAAACCCCAAAAGCCTAAGTTTCCGGTTGCTGACCGACCCTGTTGATTTGCGTGCGACTCAAATTATAATTATAATAGTACTGCTGTGGAAGGAAATATAATACATTTTCAAAATTTCCATATTTCCACAGGAAAAAAATAAAATAAATTCCTTACCTACCCATGTCTAGAACTGTCAACAAATTGGAAACTCAACATTTTATTTTTTTTAGGCCCTAGCACCTGTGAGTTTAATTTAATATACTCTTCCTGTTTTCTGCTTCCCAGGTTGGGAACGCTGTCCCCCCACCACTCTCCAGGGCTATAGGGCTGGAGATTAAGAAGTGTGTCTTGGACAGGATGAAGGAAGAACAAGCATCAGGTGAGTGTCAGATGTCATTCAGGAACAACAGCAATCAAAATATATTTCAGTCCCACCACTAGAATAAACAGGAATAATGTGTATTATCTACTTTCTCCACAGAGAAAATCAAGCAAGAGAAGATGGAGGTCTCTGATTAGTCCTTTGTTCCCTTTCCAGCAAGAATTGGATCCATAAATCATGATGCTGATTCATTTCTTTTAAATAAGCTGGCAGTCAACTGTGTCACTAAGTGGCCACCATGGACTTTCTGTGCAGTGCCATTCCATGTTCTGTTTTTAAACGTGCTTTTTAATCATGATGAAATGTTCGCCTTATGTGGTAATAAATTGTATGTACATTGCCTATAGAAAATCTTTACCTTTTCTCAATTAAATTAAACTTTTTGAGCTGTTTATACACATAACCCTCATCATTGAAGTGAAAATAATTTTTTTTAAAATTTCAGACAGCTATTAAAAATCAGTTAATGAAATATCTGATTTGGTTAAGTGGTCAGCCCCATGGAGTATACCATTATAAACTTACCCAGATACAACCAGCCAACACCAGATCAAACACCAGGCTAATTTGCCTCACACCTGATATTAATTGTAGTGATTCTGATTACTTTAGAATAAAAGCAGCTGTTTTTTGAACATTCCACTAGTAGTAGTACATGATAGTGAAAGGAGTCAACTTGGTTGGAAAAGTACAAAAACACATCTGGAATATCCTGCTACCATGTGGAAAAAGGTTTTATGGTCAGATGAGACTAGGATTGAACTTTTTGGACTGAACTCCAAGCGTCATGTTTGACGAAAACNGAGACTAGGATTGAACTTTTTGGACTGAACTCCAAGCGTTTGACGAAAACCAAACGCAGNAAAAGTACAAAAACACATCTGGAATATCCTGCTACCATGTGGGAAAATGTTTTATGGTCAGATGAGACTAGGATTGAACTTTTTGGACTGAACTCCAAGCGTCATGTTTGACGAAAACCAAACGCAGCACACCACCCCAAACACACCATACCCACTGTGAAGCATGGTGGAGGCAACATTATGTTGTTGGGATGTTTCTCTTCAGCAGGGACTGGGCAGTTGGTCGGGGTCGAAGGGAAAATGGATGCTGCCAAGTACACCCAAATTCTTGAGGAAAACCTGTGTCCCCCTGNCCTTGAGTGGCAGAGCCCTGACTTAAATCCTATAGAAAATCTGTGGCTGGACTTGGAAGAGAGCAGTCCATCACTGCCCCCCACAGAATTTGACTGGACTTGAAAAATTCTGCAAGAATGGGCAAATATTCCTATATATATCTAGGTGTGCAAAGCTATGAGACATATCCAAACAGATTGACAGCTGTAATTAAAGCAAAAGGAAGCTCTACAAAGTATTAAATCAGGGGGTTGATGACTTTTCCAACCCTGTTATTCTAGTTTTTCATTTATTAATTTTCAGAACTGCTGTCTTTTTTTCATTATTTTGGATGTTATACAGCTAAATTTATAAATAAAACTGGAAAAAGACTTATTTTATTGGGTTTTGATTTAAGGCTGTGTGACAAAGTAAATATTTCAAAGGGGTATGATGATAATTCTGTAGGCACTGTAGTTTTTATATGTAATATTTCAAATAAAGCTCTTATGAAATGATTATTTGTATGTTTTTAATAAGGTATTAATCATTAACATTGGCCAGTGATGGACAGGTCTCACACTGAAGGACTGAATAGGAATATTTTGTATCAAATTAAAACTGATCTACATCTGAGATGATCATTGAGCTTCAGTTTTATGAAGTTTTGCAGATAAGGCAGCAGCACAACAGAAATATTTAAGACATTTGAAAGAAGCAGTTAGCTTCATTTTTTAAAATCCCAATTCATCACATTGCAGTGTAAATGTCAATCCATAAAGGCAAAAGTTGTCTACAGTACATTAATATGGTACATTTTGTATACCTGCTTCGGCCTCAACACCATAGTCTGATGTGCAGCTGCAACTAAAAGTACATAATAGGCTTTTATTGCACATGAGATTGAAATCTAAAGGTTAGGTGTTGTAATGCTGTAACCCTGGGAGAGTTGCTCGTTCTGCAAACCACCGGATATTACTGTTTGCTGATTATCTGAGACTCAAGATACTTGACTTAATATATGTGTCTACCAGAAGGGCTAAGTCAAGAATATTCACCATGAACAGACCTAAAGAATGAGCTACATTAATGCAAATCATTAAGAAATGCTGCTCGGAGGGTACTGCTGCTTTTGCCAGTGTGCCACTATGCTGCAGCGTGCTAACCATGTAACTACGTGTATGCATACAGTTGTACTCATTCATTCAGACCCCCACTTCACTGGTAAAACCTACAACCCCCTCCCCCCTAGAAAGAAAACAACAAAATCAATTCTGACAACATTTGATGCTTTATTTATAGCTAACAACCAAATTTTACCACAATAAAATCTGGCCTCCTGCTCGTAGATTCTGATGGGTTCCTCAGTTGTTAGACGGTCTGCAGAGGAAAAAAAATAAGGTTGGAAACAAGAAAGAGTAGCTGGCTCTTAACAATTAAATGATAAAGCTTACGATTACTTACTTGGCCCATTCAACATTGAGAATAAGATGATCATATCCAAATCCTGACACTCCTGCGATGGCTCTGGCTGCATCTTCCCGGCGGTGGAAACTGATAAAAGCGAAGCCCTGCACCAAACAAAGTTAAAAAGATACAAATGTAGTTGAGTATCCACAAAAACATCTGCACTGTTTCTCTTGGCTGCAGAACTGAAAATTATCAATTCCTCTTTCTAACTTGTTTTTGAGAGACAAATGTATCAACACTGCATTTACTCATTTATTCTCATGATGAGCACTGACCTTTGACTGCCCGGTGTTCTTGTCCTTGGCCAGGTAGATCCTCGAGATGGAGCCAAATGGTCTGAAGAGCTCCTGCAGGTCTGTCTCGCGGGTGTCCTCGGACAGATTGGTCACACGGATGGTGGCATTGTCATCAGCTGTCAGGAGCAAACACACAATGTTGTTTAGATCAGGTATGTCACCGAGCACTCCTGCTGATGTATGATGTAGGGCTGGGCAATAAATTGATATTAAGATTGCGCAAGTATGAGACGCAGAGAGAGAGACAGATCTGCATTTATCTGTTTGGTTATTATCTCGACATAATTGATGATTATCAAAAATGTCATTGCATTAACATTTTGTGTCATCCCTACAATCAATCGTGTCGGAATAGCAATATTGGATGAATCTGGTCAAAACTATTTTAATCTAATATAGTTGGC
>JANJYP010009619.1:0-26459 GCA_024605115.1 Rastrelliger brachysoma | reverse complement strand
CACACACACACACACACACACACACACAAATTGACAAATGTAATATAGCATATGTGATTTCACATTTTAGGTTTTTAACAGATCTGAAAATAGATCCAGTGAAATATTACGAGAGTCTTGGTGAATTCAATTTTTACAGTATGAGACTGTGTTTTCTTTTGGCTAGTGTCTATAAAATATATTTCTGTCACAGACTCCTACAGTGCTGAATAAAGAGGTGCAGACATTTCAGGTGGAGGTCCAAGGCAAAACATACCACTCAAGAGAAGTCACCAAAGTCATATTCAGAGCCTATCATCCAAAGGCATTCATCCAAACAGATAAACCAATCTATCTTCCTGGACAAACAGGTAACTTTGAACAGAACACCTATGATCCTGAACACTGTATTCTAAAATACAGGTTCCCCCTGTGCAAACAGTTAAAGATGAGTAGAAAGTATTTTGCCAGAATATAAAAATACTACATGTATGGACTTAGGGCAGCACAATTTATCGTCATTACAGTATCAACATGTGCAATATGCATTTCGCAAAAGATTGCCTGAACTGCAATAAATGGTGTGATAGATGGAAGATGGAGCCCTACTATGTATCACTACAAACAATGATGGTGGTGGTGAAGCCCACTGAGCTAAACACCTGGGTCAGATTTCAGTGTTTTGGGCCACAGGTTGCATTTGGCAATCAGTAAGTGTTTAAACTGTTAGGAGAGTAAACGGATCTGCTTGACACTGTAGCTGTAGTCTACATTGTAAATGTAAATGGACTGTACTTATATAGCACTTTTCTAGTTATAGCGACCACTCAAAGCGCTTTTACACTACTTCACATTCACCCATTCACACAGATTCATGCACTGATGACAGGGGCTACCACACAGAATACCAGCCCGCTCACCAGAAAGAAACTAACCATTCATACACATTCATACACCAACACAGTGTCTTGCTCAAGGACACATCGACATGTGGAGGAGGAGCCAGGAACTGCACCACCACAGAATTAACTAATTATTGGTTCACATGAACCAATAATTCATGAAGATAATGAGAATCCAAAGCAGAAAGAGATTAACACCATGTACTTGAATATTTGTTTATATATCACAAGCCATATCATCATCACAACACTTGGAAGCCAGACAGGCGTTTGACACTGTTTAAGATGAACTTCATGTAATGTCTTTTTTCAGTCAGATTCAGAGTCCTTTCAATGGATACCAAGTTCAGACCTGTCAGCAGTCTGGTGAGTCTCTCTTGTCTTTCAGACTTCATTTATGATTCACAGTACTGGTGACACTGAAGTGAAGTGGATACTTATTGCATAATGAAATGAATCATGCATGTGCTATTTAACCAAATCTATATTTCTAATCAATATGCTCCTGAACAAGGGTCAATAGTACATCCTGGGCCCCTTCAGGAAAACCTGCTTGTGCTGAGTCAAAACATTTTAGCTGACCATGTGATGACTCTGTCAGTCGGCATCATTTCCCTCTGTCTTCTGTTTGCAGCACAGCAACCTGTTCTGAATAACTGGAAGTATTCAAAAACATTAATCTGAATGACTATTCTATTTTAATATCTGTTAAAGATGTTTCATATGCGTCATTCAAAAATATAAGAACTCTAGTCTATATCAACTGTGCACCACAATGACTGTAAAAGTCGGAGTATGTATTATCACTGATGCCTAGAATGAAGTAACGTGACTTTTAGGTCGTTGCTTTAACTTAGCGTCACAGGACAATAAACCAACTCCTTTAACAAGCACTCCCTTTTTCTTTTTTGCAGTACAATGTGATCGAACTGACGGTAAGGCTATAATGATTTCAGTATATTGCATGCTAGGGTTATATGAGACTGAAAGTTACTTTAATATTATGAAATAATACACGACTACCTTAAAACCAGAGGTGGGATTTTAATATTTTAACATGACCCCCTTCAAATCTGGCCTTTAAACGGTGTTGTGACAAGAGCACAGTACATACTGAAACATGATAGTTTGTACTTGAACATGTTAAACAATCCAATCCACTTTATTCATATAGCACATTTCAAAAATATAAAAGTTTATCAAAGTGTTACACAGTGATTTACAATTCAAGACATCACCAGTGAACAATGATTTAGTACATAGTAAACAGAATATATAAACACTCAAGAATGAACTTGACACATACATAAAATCATTCTTGGAAGTTATTAGCAAAAAAAGTTGGGTCTATTTTTTTTAATTGAGCTGTGACTCAGGAGGTAGAGTGGTCATCCATTAATCGGAGGGTTGGTGGTTCGATTCCCGGCTCCCCCGGTCCACTTGTCGATGTGTCCTTGAGCAAGACACTTAACCCCAAAGTGCTCCCGCTGCTGTGTCAGCAGTGTATGAATGTGTGCGAATGTGTGTTAGTTTGCTGGTGAGCAGGTTGGGGTAGCCACCTCTCACCAGTGTATGAATGTGTGTGAATGGGTGAATGTGACGTAGTGTAAAGTGCTTTGAGTGGTTGCAATGACTAGAAAAGTGCTATATAAAGTATAGTCCATTTACCATTTTTCACGCCTTAAAGCCATTTTTAAAAAAATATACTGAAATAGATTCTTGAAGAGAAACACGTACAGATTTGGATTGTAGCTTTTCTCTTTGATTCAACCTATACAGACATACAGCCTACAATCCAAATCCACATGTGTATCACTTTAAGTACCAAATTTGTTTGTCTAATATACAGTATTTACTGATACTGATATATTTGTCACTGGACTTTATTCATTTCAATCCCAATATATATCAGAGTAAATTCAGATATCTTGTCAAAACATAAGATACAAGCTTTCATAAATAAGTAAATATTACACTATGTAAATGTTGGCCCAGTGTCATCTGAGGGAGACTGAGGAAGAGGTAGACTCAGTGAGCAGTATGGTTAGGACTGTATTTCACACCAGCTTCCTATACCGTACATGTTCTTCCCATTTCCTTTCATTTAACAGGATCCTAACAGTAACCGGATTGGACAATGGTTGAATAAAACATCCAATGGTCAAATACTGCAGCTTTCTTACCCACTGAACTCTGAGGCCCGTGAAGGAAAGTACGAAGTTATTGTGACGTCTGGTGAATACAAATTCTATCACAGGTTCAAGGTGGAGAAATATGGTTAGTAACGGTTTATTTCTTTTTCCTTCCACTTCATCACCTATTTATGATGCAGCAAGAATGCTAACAAGTATCTTTTGTCCTCAGTTTTGCCTAAGTTCGATGTGACAATAAAGACATCTAATGAAGTAAATATTGAGCAGGAAGATATCACAGTTGAAGTATGTGCAAAGTAAGTGAAAATGCCTTAAATATCTAAAATAGATCCAATTTGGTGAGTCTGTGATCTTTTTGGATTTAAACTAATATTGTTTATTTGTATGTTTTATTTTAATTTCCGTCTAACTAGGTACACATTTGGACAGCCTGTGCCAGGCCGTGTTAAATTTGAGATGTGCAGACCTCTCAGTTACTATGTTACACGTAGGTTAGCAATCACCCCTGATCATCCAGAGAGAGTCCCTAACATAACTGAGCCATGTCACACAGAGACAAAGCAGGTACAGTTGCTACAGTGATGTGATATGATATGTGTTTCTGTACCTCCAACAATACAATCCTTTGTAACCAATGGGGTAACAGATAGCCAGATGACTATGTTCTTTCTTTCAGTGTTCTTTTTAATGAAATTTTCAATCAAAAGATTTTTTTTCTTTTAATCTTTTTTTAAACAAAAACACATTCCCACCTTATCATGAACAACCCTAACCCCACCACTGTCACTCTGTAAGGTTACATTTGTTTTACCATGTTATTTGTGTATGTTATGAGTATAAACCAAAGATGGCGTTACGTCACAATGAAAGGTTCCACAGAAGCACTATGTCTGAGCCTAAGCTATTTCAAGCTGGATAGTCACATGGGCAAAAAAAAAAAAAAACAAACAAATAAACAAGTCAAAGTGAACAATATACAATCTATTCCTGTACCTGAGTGGAGGGTTTGTAAAAAAAATCAGCAAGTTTCTCCACACATGAGAGAACTTCTCATCTCAGAACCCTGCGGTGTTTATCTAATGTTCTCCAGTTTCAGGTTAGACAACTATGTTCTAATCTATGTAATATTTGAACATGTACAAATAATAATAAGCTTTATATCTGTGAATCAAATTCCAGAAACCACCATTCATTTAACAGCATCAATCATGTCAATGACTGATTTGACCACATACACTCAAATGTGTTTGGATTCACTTGGGTATGACACATTGACATAAAGTCCACAAGGCTTGCAGCATTAAAAGGAGACCTGTTCTGATTAGACGCATAAAGCTGAACTTGGACCTGGTCCCTCATCAGTATAAGAAGTGCATAAAGCTAATTCTCCTCATGAGGCACCTTCAGTGTTGGGTGGTAGCAGTGTTACAAGTAGCGGTGTTACTAGTTTAACTACATTTCTCAGTAGTGTGGCAGTAGCGTCACTCTTTTCTAGATCAAATAGTTTTTACAGTAGTGAAGCTATTTTACTGATCCATTAACATGGCAGCGTCTACAGAAGATTTCCCCAGGCATTCTAAACCTGAAATGCAGCAAATCTTGAAATGCATCCTTAAAATAACAGTGAAATACACAATGTGACTTAAGACCTATTTTTTTTTTTTAGTCACAGTCAACGGCACAGTCTGTTCCCTCTGAGCACACCTCACTTTTAGACCAACACAGCCTGGTGGAAGTGTATTTGCTGTTTGCTATTTAGACAACGTGGGCACAGGGCGAGAAAAAAAGATAGCTCGGCCGGTCTAAACTAGCAAACATGTGTCACGCCCGCCATCTGCTTTGCACCAACCGCAAGATGGGGCCCATATATTTTTAAAAAAATGGTAGGAAGGAAATCCCAAGGTGTGTGAAGATAGTTTAAGCACTCTTTCAACCTTTTCTTTTATTTCTTCATTATATTTGAACTTAATTGATTTCACTTTCTAGATGGATAAGAAAGGCTGCACCACTTTGACCATCAAGATGTCCACTTTCACCAAAGTTGACCAGAAGGCACTGGAAGATAGATTGAATATCACAGCTGAAGTGGAGGAGGAGGGGACTGGTAAGTCTTCTTATGTTATACAATTTATACTTCAAAAATTAATTTGTATATATTTTTTTCAAACAAATAACAGTATGGCAACTCGTGCAGGTATTTCACACCAACAACAGAAAATAACAACTATTTCTTATGTTGTTGGAAAGCTGTCATTTTTTGACACACCAAAGATTTATGAGCAAGGATCAACTGTGGAAGGAAAAGTAAGTGTAAAACATGGTCTTCACTTCATACATGTGATTCTAAACACAGTGTAACTGAAGCAATGAGTGTGTTCAATGATACAATTTGCTCTGACAGGTTAAAGCAGTATACCACAATAATACACCCATGGCTGACAAACCACTCTACCTGTATGTGGGAATAATGTGGCCACAACATCTGCTACAGAACCTCACAACTGACAGCAATGGTATCGCTACCGTCTCATTCAGCACGACTTTCTACCGTGGGAACATCCTCCTCATAGTAAGTAACAAGTAGTATGAACAACCTGTGTGAACATATAAAAACTCTCTGCCAGATGATAATACAAATCAAAAGCTCAAATCTACGATGGCTTTGAAACAAACCTGAACGTAACCTCTTAAAGGTCATTTCCAGTCACAATGTTTTTCTCATAAATCATGTCACCTGTGATCAGTTCACCTCATACCATCCATACACAGAAACTGCAGTGTGTGGAGGTTTAAATGAAGATGATTTCAACCAAAATCAAACGTACTGCAATGTCAGCATCGTCCATCTCCAGGTCAGTGAGAACTGTACTTGAGTACTGGATCCTCTCATCACGTGACTCATTTTCCTGGAAATGAAAAAAATTTGATTTTGGTTAAAATTATAAATAAATAAATTTATAAAAATGACACACCTTCCAACCACATAACAACTTTTAAATATGTCTATAATATTTACAAAATGATGGATTCTTGAACAAACTGAATATAAATGTTCACACACTGCAGTTGGGTGTATGGATGGTATGAGATGAACTGATCATAGGTGATGTGATTTATGAGAAAAACCTTGATTCTGACTGGAAATGGCCTTTAATACCTGCAGGAAACCTGTGTGAAATTAGTAGTATATAAACTTCACAACTCATTATTTTCTTATTATTACTAACACAGTTTCTGTTCTATGATTTTTTTTATGTCATTATAGTGTGTGTGTGTGTATGTTTTTGTGTGTATGTTTGATGATGATGCTGAAAAGGGTTGACATGATTAATTTCTCATCTTATATGCTGATGAAATGCTCAGAGATAATAGTATGTAGCTTGTTTTTGTTGACTATCAACAGTAGAGTGAGAGCAGATGTTATCCCAGAGAGGCTGCATGCAGACATCAATGGATATACTGCCTAATTTCAAATCCCATTTTAAATGTTAGATTCATTTGCCAGGGTTGGGAATCAGTGCTCTAACTGGTCATGGTCTGATAGGAGATAGTGGCCATATTAGAGCTAGTTTTACACTATTTCTAATCCAAAATACATTGATTAGTTTTGTGCTTTAACGAGATCAGCGTTTTTCACAATGTTTGTTAAATGTTTTCATTTACATTTTGATCATGCTATGCCTTTAAATATAGTGTTATTAGAAAGCAGTCGAGATATAACATTTAAAAAGGAATGGTGCTCCACCTGAGCCTATTCATAACGTTTCTTTTCTACACTCTAGATCAAAGCTGAACATACACTGTCATACAATTACTATACTAAATCTGCACACTATGAGGATGGAGAACACAGACTGTCTTTGATGCAACAGTCCTCCCCTGATACAAAGTCAGTCAGCTTCCTGAAGGTGAAGACGAAGGACGGACCACTTGCCTGTGAGTCAGAAGAGGACATCTCCATTCAGTACACTGTTGCTGGAGAGTTACAGGGGTCTGTGGATGTGATGTATCTGGTGAGTGGCGGCCGAGATATTTCTCAGCTTGTTCCCAGTTGTCTCTTCTAGAAACATGCACACTGATGCTAAGAAACCTCCACAAGTCATTCTCACAAGGCAATTAAAGTAAGCAGCAGCTGTGCAGTAGTAGTTATGTTTTAAAACGTTAAATTCAAATCAGTGACATTAAATCCACATTATTGGATTCATAGATTATTCATAGGTTAACAAATGCAAGTTTACAGTTACTGTGTTTATAAAGGTACCTTCATACTGAGCTTTTATGGCAACTACTAAAACATTTGAAAAGACCACTTCCTCACCAGTCAGCTGTGAGACAAAAGTGAGTCCTACAGGATCTCATTATGGTCAAAATAGTGACAGTTATAGCAGATCACATTCTTGTAAACAAACAGACTTTTCTAACCCTTACCTCAAACATTAACATTAGTGCAAAAAGTAAATGACGTTGGTCGCTGCCTGACAGAGCTTGGCCATTATTGTAGTTTTTATCCATGTGGCTTTCTCTAGCTGAACCTGGGACACTTGGTGAGACACATTCAAAACACTATTTTAAAAACACTTCCACATCACATGACACTTCCTACAAAGTATTAGTAGGGTCTCTACACATGAACTCCACCATAGAGAACATTGTTGGTGACACAGACTTTAGGAAAACAGAGGTTTCTCAGGACAGTACATTCCTTTTCCACAACTTCCTGTCGTCGCCATCAAATGTCACAATAATGAACGTGATATCAATGTAACGCAACTTCAGTAGAGAAGAAATGTTTCACCATCCTGGACTATGATACATTCTCATCCACATTTCTTGTGGCTATCGCTTTAAGGTGAGACATGGCAGGTGAATAGGGTAAAATTTTTAACTTACAGATATCACCATGACACTTTACTAGTTGTTTACTCACATAAATATGTATTATATTTAAATATGCTAATTAAATATGTGTTAACTTGCATATATTTTGAAACAAAGAATCAAAGCATCTCTGCCCTGTCCCTGCATCCTGCTCCTGTTTCTCACTCACTCTCATGCAAATAGATCAGGTGGAGTGATCATTATTCAGTGAGCAGTGTCTATTCATGTTTATAATGAGAACACGTTAAAATGAATATACCTACAACTGTACCCAAAGCCCTCAGCAGTAGGCCAAAGATTGCTCCTCAAAAAGTACAATATATGTAATTTTATGATCCAGTTTATAAATGAACTAGTCAGTCAGCTCCTGTCCATCACAGACACGTCTCTCATGAGCTAACAAAAAAACCAAGACTGTCACCAAGATCAGACCAGTCCTGTCTACAGTAATAATCAAATGAAAACTAAGCAACTAACCTCATCATCTTCACTATTTGCTAATGTAGCATTTGCTCTTCTTAACAGTTAGCTAACTGAATAATTGGTGTAGAGACTTTGTCACAGAAACATAAAGGTTAAAATATACAGACATTTAGTTTCAGTAGGTTAATAATGTCCATAACATTTTGACAGTACTCAACATACCTTACCTTACACTGTGTGATTGCTGCCGATACAAGAGAAAACATGGATTCAAGTTTCATTCATTCAGGTTTTCTCTCAATAAACAAGCCTAACTTTTACCCTATGAACTCATCACTGACAAATCTTTTGACATGGACATGTCTCAAATATTCCACTAAGAACTAACACTGTTGTAATCTGCTGTTAAGCTAAGTGATTCATTTTTTTCTCATTTCCCCTCAAATGCTTCAGGTCTTATCCAGAGGAGCTATTTTAATGCTGGGCTCTAAACAGACTGAAATAGAAGATAAACCAGGTGGGTGACTTAAATCACAAGTTCAGGTGAGGCATGTTAATGATGACTGTTAATAGAAAGCAGACAGTTCATAACAGTCAGTTTGCTCTGTCAGTGACTGAGGGTGAGGTGTCCTTTAAGTTGAAAATGTCTCCAGAGATGGCACCCAGCTTTGTTGTGGTCGCTTACGCTATCCTCCCCAGTGAGACTGTGATGGCCTATAGTGCACACTTCACCACTGAGAAATGCTTCAGTCACAAGGTCAGTGAGAGAGGAAGATGAATGAAGGTGGATGTGTTTGTTGGATGTAGTTATGGAATCACACACCTGCTGAATCACTGGGAATAATGACACGTAAACCTCACTGATTCATTTGAGGCAATAAAGTGAAAAATAATCTTGATTTATAGCTACTAAAACTAAATTATCTGTGATTTCATTAAAAAAATAGCTTCTTAGAATTAACCTGGTCTGTTGGGAATTGTTAAAATAAGGAATTGAAGTGAAACACACATTTATGTCATATTTAGGGGAACACAAGATCTCAGATCACACCTCAAAAGTCCAGATGGTACAATGTATGTACTGCATGTGTCTCAGGTATCGTTGGAGTTTTCTCCATCTTCAGCTGTCCCAGGAGAGGAGAGCACCATGAAGCTGACGGCTCAGCCAGGTTCTCTGTGTGGTGTGAGCGTCGTCGACCGGATCGTCCACATCAAGGAACCAGGGAAGATTGTGAATGCAGACAAGGTAACTGCTCCATCATCAGTCACACAGAGGTAACAGGCTATAGTAAAAAACTGCAGTTCCTCAGCTGCCACTGGGGGCTGGGAGCAGAAGTGAGCAATTGTCCATTCACCTCCATGTTAAAATGGAGGACTTTACAGCTTCAAAAAACATGTTTACAGCCTGGTACATTTTTTTTGGTCTATACCGATAGTTTCCTCCTCCATAAACACTGTATGGGGTTGCATTTATTTGCACCACAGCTGTTTTAGTGTTATTAAGGCTTAAAATACTTAAATAAATTGAGGCATTGTTACGTTGAGTGACAGGTTCACTGGTTAGGAGTCAGCTGTTTACTAAGCATCANGCACCACAGCTGTTTTAGTGTTATTAAGGCTTAAAATACTTACATAAATTGAGGCATTGTTACGTTGAGTGACAGGTTCACTGGTTAGGAGTCAGCTGTTTACTAAGCATCAGCTCCCTCCTTGCTCCAAATATGGAAAGTACACACCCACAAAAACCCAAGATGGCACTGTCCACTCGCCCATAAGACGAGCTTCAAAATCAGTTTCCACAAACCAATGGGTGACATCACGGGTGCTATGTTTCTATCCAAATTCCCACCTCAAAAACAAACTTCTTTTTATGACCAATTTTAGATGTATTGCCTTAAAATATAAGCAGTTTTAACATGCTATTGTGTTGCAGATTATAGTTTTGAACCACCTTTCTTTACAGATATTCAACTTGTTGCCTGTCATAACTACAAGCTATATTCCACATGAAATTAGAGATCCTGTATCATGCATGCATGTGAGACCCAGAAGATATGTTTTTCCCAGACCTGTCAAGATAGATGATGCTCATGAAGTTTTCCTGGTAATTCTCACAACACACCCATGCAAAACAGAATTTTTCCTGTTGTACATGTGATGAACTTTTCTGTGATGTTTATGTGTTATTGGCTTATCTAGAATAACGGGTTGAAGATGGCAACAAATTTGATTATTCGAGTGCCTAATTGCCTCACATATAAAGGAAGAGAGTACCACTACAACAGTGAGTAGTTGCTTTTTGTTTTGTTTTGACTGTCGTTACTACACCCGAGAAACCCCTGTGTCAGTGCATCATTCATTAAATCCCTGACTGGACTTTGTCAATTCACTTTTTTTCTCTTGGAGGCTATGTTTAATAAAGAAATAAATAAGTAATTTAATGCTGATTAGTATGTAAGCCTTTAAAACAGTGTAATATAATGTTTGTAATATCATAAATATGTGCTGGAGATGAAAATACATTCTCCTCCACTCTACTTGCAGGGCTGTGAAGTCCACTGTGAAAATCATGAGTTGGGGGACAGCCCTAAAAATTTTCTGGTTACTTTTCAGTTCTTCACAAAACAGTGGGATTCGGTTCGGTATCATTTTCAAGGAGCATAGGACCACCAGGTGGACCTGAACCAATAGTGACAGTCCGCTCCTTCTTCCCTGAAACCTGGATATGGGACCTGTTGGAAATTGGGTGAGGAGAACGGGAGTCTCAAGATAATGAACTTGAATCTTGTATTCCTAGATGGCATCATTTCATTACAAGTTGCCCACTTGGCGTATAGAGAGATGGTTGTAGGCTTTCCTGGGCTTCTATGTTTTGCAGCATGGAGCACAGGCATTAACGTCTGACTGAGCTGGCTTATTTCCTGGGAACATTCTTCTCATTAAAATAATTTCCTGATGTTTCTTTGAGACTTTTCTTTTTAACCACTGATCTGTTGATTTAGAGGGTCTGGAACAAAGGATGTTCCGGTCACTGCTCCGGACACCATCACCACCTGGGAGACAGAGGCTTTCTGTTTGTCCCCTCTTGGTTTTGGCTTGGCTCCTCGTAAGGAGTTCACCGTCTTCCAGCCCTTCTTCCTTGAGCTCAGCTTGCCCTACTCCATTATCTGGGGGGAGGAATTTGAACTGAAGGCAACTGTCTTCAGCTACCAGTCCAACTGCATGATGGTGATTCCTGTTTGTACATAGTTATTAGTGCTATAAGACAATTAGTCCATAATCTATCTCCAAAACACCATGATGTTCTTTGTGTGTTGACCATGGTAGCTGCTCCGATGCTGTACGTAGGAACAGTGGTGCGTTAAAGAGATACACGTGTGGATTTGCATTGTAGGCTGTATTTCTGCATGAGCATGAGTCAAAGATTAGTCCAAAGTGAAAATTACATTGGTTGTGGTTTGGCAGAGATTAGCCATATATATAGTTTTTAGCCCCGGTGGCTGTCTCTAGCTGAAAACGGGTCACTTTTGCGGATGCATACAAAACACTATTTTACATTTAGAAGGTTCCACATCACATGACACTTCCTACAAAGTATTATCAGGGTCTTTACACATGAACTCCAGCATAGACAACATTGTTGGTGACACAGAGCTAAATAAAATATAAAATATTTACAAATAAATGTCAAAATAAAAGTTTGTTGTGACACAGATTCAACAGAGAAGAAATGTGGATAGCTCTTGAAGTTTAGTCACATTAAAATGTATCATAGTTCAGGACAGTGACACATTTCTTCTCTACTCAATTTGCATTACATTGCTATCACGTTCAGTGACGGACAGTCTAGTTTCTCTTAAACAGGTCACTGTGACTGCAGCTCCCTCCTTGGATGTCAACCTCACTCCCCTCTCTGATAACCAGTACACATCCTGTCTGTGTAACAATGGAAGAAAAACTCTCACCTGGGCCATGGTCCCCTCGTCCTTAGGTGAGTGTCAAACTAGGCAAACTGCTATCTGCCATCTGAACTCTCACAGAGTGGGACCAAATATGTAAACTATTTTGAAACTTTTGAATCTGGGGAAATTATCAATCACATTTTATACACAGTCTGTGATCTTTCTTAGGGGTTGTGAATGTGACTGTGAGCGCTGAGGCTGTGGCTTCCCAGGTTTCATGTGACAATGAGATTGTGAGTGTTCCAGACAGAGGGCGTATCGACGTAGTAACACGACATCTCATTGTAAAGGTTGGTAGTCTAAAAACAAGATGACAAAGTAAAACATTTAAATCTGAATTTAATATAAAAGTAACAATGGAACTCACAATGTTTCTATCTCCTTTCCTTTCAGGCTGAGGGAACTGAGATGACTAAGACCCACAACTGGTTGCTGTGCCCTAAAGGTCAGTGTGGTTGATGGACCATCTGTGTAAAATGACAACTGAATGCTAACCCTAACCCTTCTTAAAAAGGGTGGCATAGATGATGTGTCAAATATCCACACAAAGGTAGAACTAACTGTACATTCATGGCAGTTGTTTCAAGTTTGGCAAGTGTCTTCTTTTAAATGTCATTTTTCCATCACACCCTGTTAGTGTTTAGATCATGTACTTATGTAAAAGTATTAATGCATCCATGTAAAAAAAACAACTTCATTACAAGTAGAGCAGTATCAGTGTGATAGAGTATGACACTAATTTCAACTACTTTATATACACTTAGGTTGTTTAGTGCAGTGGTTCCTAACCTAATTTTGCCCCCCAGATTAATCTCAGGTGTCATGAGATGATTAATAGAGAGGAAAGAAGAAAAACGTTCTGATACACAGATCTGCTTTCAAAATCTTACATGGGGCAGGGGAAGGTGCTCAAAGTTAAAAGGGGGCATGTGCATTGGCCTTCATATTAAATCTAAATAACAACCTTGTTTTAGTTGACTATTTTCTGTTTTTCAGAGGAGACGTTGACAGCGGATATAGATTTGAAATTCCCTGAGAATGTGATTGATGGATCTGCCCGTGCTTCAATATCAGTCCTAGGTAAACTCACATTTTATTTGTATTGAGTATTGCTTTAACTAAACAAATCCTCCAAACCCTGTAAAGTATTCCAATGTACTTTGGGATCGGAGTGTCAGGAAATGCCCTGGTTTTCTACTTATATGACCATAGATGAGGGTTTTTATCAAAGATTGATGGGTAAATAGAGAGCTTCGCCTTCCAGTTCCAGTTCCTTCTTTACCAAGATGGTCCAGTGGAGCATCCGCAGTGATGTGGGCGCTGCACCGATCTGCCTGTGGAACTCATGCTCCATCTCACCCTCACTCGTGTATAATACCTTAAAATACTTAATTTTTTGGCACAGACGCCTTTATTGTAAAGTTGGTAGACAGGAATTGGGAGAGAGAGAAGGGGGTAGTAGACATGCGATAAAAAACGCTCCGGCTGGGATTCGAACCGGGCTCTGCCGCGAGCATTGCTCTACATGGCTTACACCCCAACCCTCTGCTCCACTGAGCGAGCCGACCCTAAAATACTTAAACTTCTCCACTTGGGAAAACAACACCCTTCCAACCCTAAGGGGGCAATCCACCTTTTTCAGTAGAGCACGATGGCCTCAGATTTAGAGGTGCTGGTTCTCATCCTTACTGCTGCACATTTAGCTGCAAACCATTTCAAAGCCTATTGGAGCTACTGATGTGTTGAGGTCAACAGAACGATATTGTTCTGAGTTAGCCCTGGCGCTGCCTTGAAATGCTGGGCCCTGGCAGAGCCTAATACCCACTGAGAACAGGTACTTACTGCTGAGGATGCGCACACAGCTCTCATAGTGGTCGTATAGGACNACACACACACACACACACACACACACACACACACACACACACACACACACACACACACACACACGTAGACTGGATGGGTGAACTCCCATGCCCCCCTCAAGTATCCTGCAAGGGTAAGGTGCTGGTCCACTGTTCCACTGTTCCACAGCCAGGAGGGAATCTGCATGGTTCATAGGTAAAATTCCAACAGGATGGCACTCAGTCAGGGGCTAGTGATCATGTTTTTGTGCAGGTGACATCCTGGGACGGGCCATGAAGAACCTGGATGGATTGCTGCAGATGCCATATGGATGTGGGGAGCAGAACATGGCTCTCCTGGCCCCCAACATCTATATCCTCCAGTACTTGAAAAACACTGATCAGCTGACCCCGGTCATCAAGGAAAAGGCCACCAACTTCCTAACCAGTGGTGAGTCTTTGATCAACACCTTCAAACATTCATTGTTGCGTTGCGTTTGCTATCATTTCCTCTCGGTTTGGTTGAGAGGTTATCTATCAAACTTTCAAATATCAAAATAACATGTTAAAAAAGTGAGCTAAGAAATAAAATACCTTGGTGTTTTAGTTAATTACCATTCTTACTAGTTGTCTCTGGTTGATCTTTTGCCAGAATACATGTGGCATGATTTGGTACAACCATGTAAAAAAAATAACAGACTGTTGACTATGCTTTTAGTGGAAATAAAAAGTATTTAATGTGTACTTTCATTGCTGCACAGGCTACCAGAGACAGTTGAACTACAGACATAACAGTGGCGCATATAGCACATTTGGAACAGGAGAGGGGAATACGTGGTGAGAACATTACTGAATCATATCTATATATGCTCACAGTAAACATACACTTTGGTAGCTGGTGGCTTTTTTTCTGGAAACATTTAATACTATAGATTAATTATATTATTATCACTTTGACGAGAATTACTACATGAATTATCACAACCCATCAACCATGTGTGTTATGGTTATCACATTGAGGTGACTATCATCTTGTTCTCAATGTCTAACCCTGTTTCAATATCCTCAGGTTGACAGCTTTTGTGCTGAGATCCTTTGCTAAAGCACAGTCTTTCATCTACATTGACCCAGCAAAGGTTGAAGAGACGAAACGTTTGCTACAGAGTATTCAACACAAAAATGGCTGTTTCTTACAGATAGGAAAACTCTTCAATAACAGAATGAAGGTACCTTAAAATCAAAGTTTGCATTCATTGTGAAGTGAAGGGGATAGGGTCATGGGTAGCAAATGTAAGCCTGAATATTTTCTGTGCAACGCTTGTATTATTTATAGTGTTTCCTCTCAACAGGGTGGTGTGTCTGATGAAGTGACTCTCACTGCTTATGTCACTGCTACCTTCTTGGAGATGGGCATGGCCAAAGACGTGAGCACTATCTTTACAAATATCTTCTGTTGTGTTCACTGTTAATTCCATATGATAAAAAATGCTAATACACAAAACAAACTAAAACATTTGAAGCAATTTTGCCATAATCTCACTTTCATCATGTCTTTCCAATGTGAGTGAGTTTTTCATTTTATGTTTTGCAAGGAATGGAATATTTCACAGTACATTTTAGCTTTAATGTTTTATACTGCATTTCATAACAAATCATTTGCACTTAGTTTTTCAGAAAAGTTATGACTGACTTTTCTGATTGAATTTTTCCACAAATGTCAAGTTTGAACAAGTAAGTACATGAAGTTTGCTCAGATGAATTTGAACAAACTTAATTTAGCTTAGCCCAGTAGCAAAGTATTTATACTTTACTACTGTACTGTACTTGCCTAGATTTTCCAAATATCTGTACATATTTATTTTTCTGACGGCTTTTTTTTAGTTTTACTCCCTACATTTGAACACAAATATCTGTACTTTTTACTCCTTACATTGTCAAAACAGGTTCATATATCAAAATCCACTACTGAAAGGACATTCCTGACTGTGCGACAGTGTAACAATATGAAAGTAGTAATAAGATTCCAACATATACTGTACACTATGCACAGTTTATAGATGTGTATTATAAAATCGATCTGTGACAGTGAATGAGTCAGTGAGCAGCGATTCACAAAAAATTAACACGTTATGCTCAGTAATGGGATACTAAGATCAATCAATCAGTCAATCAATCAATCAATCAATCATTTAAAGTGACTAGTGGGGCGAGAGAGAACAGACAAATCCAGGGAAGAAGTTTGGATTAGTGGAAGCATTGATACATGTGAATGTAAATGGATAAAGATGGATAGAAAGAGACAGGAGGAGAAAGGAGCTCAGCGCATCATGGGAGTCTAAGTCTAAAATTTAAGCTGGACTTAATCTGCCTCCCATTCTACTTTTAGAGACACAAGTAGAGCTGCATGCTGGGAGTGTAGTGCTCTGGTAGGTTCATAAGGAACTATGAGCTCTTTAAGATATGAAGGGGCCTGCACATTGAAATTTGCTTAGTGTGGGAACTGAAGGTCAAATCATCATCAAATTAAGTTCTTAACAGTGTGTATTATTAGACAATGCCTTTCAAAGGTGTTTGGAGTCAAGCACAATAACTTAAGTCTTATCCGGGCCCTTATGTCTGTAATGCATGCTTGTAATTTAGATAACTGTTGGCATTCATCTGGTTTTATTGATAAGTATAATTGAGTATCATCTGCATAACAATAAATATTTATGGAGTACATGCAGGCATGCATAAGGTGAATAGTATCAGTCCAAGCACTGAACCTTGGGGAACACCATGTCTAACTTTTGTTTGCATAGATGATTTATCATTTTCAGAGCCTGTACTTTTTTATTTTTATGAGTAAAGGAGTTGAATCAGTTCTTCTACTTTTTTTCCACAAATATCTGCATCTAGTAAGTACAGTATGTGAGTACTTTTGCAATCTCTGGAGTCAACATTATGCTACAACAAAACAATTACAGATTTTAGAAAAGATAACAGCAGTTACCTTCTCTAGCTAGCAGCTAGCAGTCAGATTTCTTAATAGCTGTGATAATGCAAACCATCCACAGGCAGTTCCAAAATGATTATTTCAAAGGCAGTCAAAGGCATTCAGTGAATTGTCTTTTGGTCCATGAAAAATCATACAAGAAAACTAATGAACAGTGTTACAATAGCAAAACCAGTTGAGTCACAAGAAGATATACGAGGCTATAATGTGTATTTTTATATCTGTCAGGAAGCTACGGTGAATAAGAGCCTGTCTTGCCTCAAGGAGTCTGCAAGCAACCTGGATAACACCTACACTGTAGCTCTGCTGGCATACGTCTTCACCTTGGCCGGAGACATGGAGACCCGTGCTCAACTTCTGGAACACCTAGATACAGTTTCATTAAAAGATGGTGAGCCGTCCTCCTTAATGATGCACTGGACTTCACTGTGTGTCATTGTATTTGTATCTCTTTTGCAAAAGAGGTCCTGATTGTAAAGAATCTATCTGTATAAATAAAGGTTATATATTGTGAATTTGCTTTCTTAAGGGGGTTTCCTCCACTGGTCCCAGTCAACAACAGACTCATCAACCTCTCTGTCTGTGGAGATCAGTTCCTATGTGCTGCTGGCCAAACTCAGTGCCTCCCCTACTGCTGAAGACCTGGGCTACACCAGCCGCATTGTCAGATGGTTGATAGGGCAGCAAAACCATTATGGAGGCTTCTCCTCTACACAGGTACATCCCAAACAGCTGATTACTGGCCTTAGAGTTCTACATTCAGTAGAGGGTTACATTTACTAAGAAATTACATTGTACAAATGTGAGGTGTGGTTATTATATTAGCAGCTTCAGTGCACCTTCAATTCCCTCCAGATGAAAACTCCAAGTGACCTAAACTCACTCAGCCCCAGTTCTCATTTTGGATTTATGTTATCTGAGTGATTTTATTTATGACATAGTAGCCAACTGAAAAACTGGTAGGTCATAGCTGATAAAATTATCAATCATATGAGATGGTACTTATCTCATACATATGACTATGTGATGTCTTTGATACTGTAGGTACGCACATAAGCGCTTTAGGTTTTGTTTTTGCTTTGTAGGACACTGTGGTGGCCCTTCAAGCTCTGGCTCTCTACTCCACTCTGGTGTTCAGTCCAGAGGGTTCAAGCACAGTAACAGTCCAATCTCCCAGTGGCCAGATGACATTTGATGTGAACCAGCACAACAAAGTGCTCTATCAGGAGAAGACACTGCAGGATGCAACTGGAAAGTACAGTCTAGAGGTGAAGGGAACTGCATGTGCTGCAATGCAGGTCAGTAAACACTCCAAATAAGGGATAAAATCTGATCATTTCCTTATTATTAAATCAAGATTGGGAGACACAAAAGTTAAAAAAGTTTATTTGTTAACTTGTTTTACAGATTGCTCTTCACTATAATATCCCAACTCCTGTTGATGTGACTACTCTGAGTGTTACAGTAAAACCAGAGGCCAGCTGCTCCAGCACATCCATTAGACCTAAACTCACTCTGAAACTAAATTCACTGTAAGATCATCCACAGTACAGCTATGCCAGAAGAATACTTTCATTTTAAACATGTTGGAAATGTTTGAAAAAAAAACAACAATTTTGTAGTACTCCAAATGTCTCAATTTTTTCATAATGTGTGCATGAAAGGGTTACAACTCTACAACCAGCACAAATATAAAGTACAGAGTGATTTATTGCTGTGCATCACATTTTATATGTCTCCATTACAGATATAGCGGGAATGAGAACATAACAAACATGGTGATTGTGGACATCAAAATGCTCTCTGGATTTGTCCCAGATCCAGAGTCTTTAAAGAGGGTAATTTAGTCTGTAGTTTTAACCTGTAATATTTGTCTCAGATGTTAACACCATGGTAACCAAATTGAACATCATGTCCTCACAGCTCAAATTTGCTGATCTGACTGATAATATTGAACAAAAGGAAGATCATGTTCTTGTGTACATACGGGAGGTAAGAGGAATTCGCAGTGGATGATACCATGTGATGCTCTTCAGTTTCTTTTACTATTTATTTGTCTGTTTTTCTTCAAACAGTTACAGAAAGGCCGAAACATCAACCATGTCTTAGAGCTCATACAGCGGATCCCAGTGCAGAACCTGAAACCAGCTGTGGTCAAGATCTATGACTACTACCAGCCAAGTAAGTCACATTAGCTCTAAAAACTACTTCCAGACAAAAAGACGAGTTATCAGAAGTATCATTTTGAGTATCACATGTTGTAAATGTGTTGGACACACAGAGAACGCTTGACTGCTAAATCTTTCTTCTCCTTTCTCTTTTTCCTGTCAGGTGACCACGCTGAGACAGAATACACCTACCCTTGTGCTTAAGGAGCTGCAATAACATACAAGAACACTTATAACTATAGTTTAATGTGGAAACCAAAAAGCAGTACTGTTTTTAACTGGTTTGAAAAGTGACGGATGATTTTGGAAATTAACTAATGTAGTGTTAACAGAAAGATTTTCTTTTTTTTGTTTTGCAGTGTACAAAACAAAGGGTGGTCAGTCATTTTGTCTTCACTGGTTTCAGTACGGTTTAAAATGGCTTGCATTTCATAATGATACAGTCTGTGTACTTTGTGCAGCTCCATGCTGCAACAAAAATGAACCCTTTTTTATGTTGCTATTTTTCCACAAACTCTTACAGCGGTGTAACTCCTCTACATGTCTAAAGCCCTTATACAATTCACAATAAAATGCTATCGGCATGTCAGAACTGTTCGTGTGTCAACTCTGTGTCTCTAGTTGTCTATATGCATGTCATTTATTGACCTGAAATAATAAAAGTGGATATAGTAAAAAAAAAGTATCAAGTGTTTTAATGGCATTCTTTGGAGTCATTCAGGACAGGTTTAGGTAACTTAACTCATAAAATGTAGGTGGAAATATGATCAGTGTCTATGAATGTACGTAGAAATAATTAGCTATGTTACATACAGTACATGAAAAACATATTGATTGTTATTATTTCTAGTGATTTCCTGTTGCAATTACAAGTTGGATGTTGACGTCAGGAACTCATGATTATACCAGGGGTTGGCAACCTTTTTGACATGAGGTGCCAGTTTTTAATGTTCTTGTTAATGAGCATGTCATAATCAATAGTATTTAAACCTTAAGTTCAATTATGACACTAATAACAAAAACATCCATATAGACCACATGCAAGAACATTTTAAAAGTATTTTTTCTGTAACTCACTACAAGGTCTTAAGTATTATGCATGCTTGGCTCGCTTGGTGGTACAGTGGTTAGAGCGTAGGCCATGTAGAGCATTGCTCTTAAGACCCCGATTCGAATCCCGGCCGGAGCATCCTTTATCACATGTCTACTACCCCTTCTCTCTCTCCCATTTCCTGTCTACCAACTTTACCAAAAAAAAAAAAAGATTCATGTATGCTTTTTCATAACACTGCTTTGAGTAACTCACATATTGAATTGAAATGTCAAAACAGTATGAAAGCCCATTCATGCCACAGAATTAAAAAAAATCCCCATGGCAAGTCATAATTGTGAGATAAAAACTCAAAATGATGAGATAAAAAGTTGAAATTATGAGGAAAAAAATCACAGTTATGACATAAAAAGTCAAACATAGTGTTTGGTAAAACATTAAAATATTAAAATTCAACTCCTCTTCCCTAGGTAGCTTGTGAGGGGTCAAACTAGAGCTGTGCCAATACCCTGAATACAGTTAGGGGTTTTGGGTTTTTTGCACTAAAAACAATTGCAATCAATTCAGGGTTCTGGGATTTTCCTCTCCAGTGAATTTAATACAACACATAAGGAAAAATTAGCTGCGTGGTTACGTTGAGTGACAGGTCTCAGAGTTCACCGGCAGTTAGCTCTTTACTAAGATTCAGCTGGGCCAGGCTAGGCTCCCCCCTGGGGGTCTGGGGGTAGGGGAGGGGGAAAATGCGCTGTAGTATTTTAAATTTAACTGCAGCAACAGCTTTGGCTACAGTGCATCTCAGGCTGTATCCCAGCCTGCCACCACCAGAGGGAACCCAACCTCAGCACATAACATCTACGTTCACTCAGTTACATGAGCACACCTACTTTCTAAGGAGTGAATCAATGAATATAGAAGCTACCTACAGGATGGAAACAGCCCACTCTAAGATGACTTCCAGGTGTCCTGAACAGCTTGCTTATCTAGGAATTCACAATTTAAAGCTGTGCTCATTTCCTAATTATGACATCTAGCTCTTTCATACCGTCTAAGCATTTACCACCAGCATCATGGATCTGTGAATATGGAATTTCTTCAAAAAGCTAGTGTATGGATCTTGTTATACTCCACATATATAGCCAGTGTACTTCTACTTAGCATTAGCCAGCACTATTAAGATGTTAGCTTTGTGTCTGGTTACTGTTGCCGTCTCTGATACTGTATAACTGTCAGGAGAATGCTGCGCTGGATGAGCAACAGGCTGACATGTGAACACTAACACATATGCTCATGGAGCACTCTGAGCCACAATGATAGTACTGATATGATATGAATATGTTTTAAACATACAGCAGGAGTACAAACAAACAAACAAACAAACCAAAAACCCACAAACACAGCACATGATTAGCAATAATAAGATTAACAGTCATATTAAATCAAATCATTAGAGCAGTTTTTCTTTACTTTGAAAAGTACAGAGGTGAATTTATATTGTAAACAAACAAACAAACAAACAAACAAACAAACAAGCAAGCCAATAAACACAGCAAGGCTCTTTACTTCTTTGGATGCAACACATTAGTTCTTATCATGAATCTCTCCAAATGTAATCTCAAAATCACAAATCATACATCAGTAGAGTCCATTTTCAGTCACTGTTCTAAACCATAAGCATTTTTTAATATGCACTGGCCAGACATTAGGAGCTTGATGCTCCGAGAATGCATGAATCAAGTTTCTAACATTTTTCAAAAGTCTCTGAGAAACGATGAAAGATGTATTTGGTTTACTGCATGAGGAGAAATAATGTCTCACTGCCCATAGACTTACACTGATTACAAAAATCATGCAGAGACATTAGTGAGAAAGGTATGTCACTTTACCATGGAATAACTGACAAATCATATATAATTTTTACACCTTCATCCTAGCTACATTCAGTCTGTCCTCACCTGTTCAATTCCAACAGTGATAATGAAATGAAGTAAAATAATGTAAAAATAAAATCAACTGGAGTGTTCTGGTGGATTTTTTTAAGAGTCTGAATGTATAGTTTCATGTACTCCCAGATTTTTATAGTACTGTCAGTGACAAATTAACTTTAGTGGGTTATGAGGAGAGTTTTTGCAAAGCACACATTGTATAAGTGCTAAACAGGAGTCAGTGGTAGAAAAGAAGGGCTTTGCATTAGTGAGCAACCTGATACTACGTTTTAAAGTTTTGGAGGGCAAACACCTTTGATGTTTATAAGTGATTTAAAAAAAAAATTCTGATAGTTTCATAGTTCTAAATGAAGGGTATAAAATTGAATCCAACTGTCTGAAGTCTATTTGAAAAACAAAACAATGGTATTGACTGGAAAAGATGGAGAAATCCTGGAAGTGCAATCATCTTGATCTTCCTGACCAGAGGGATTGGAAGGGTTTCCCAAAATCAATTTTACATGTAACCTGATCCGTTCAGTTCTGCTGGTTCTGTTGTTGATTATCTACAGATTATCTGGATTTGTTTTGTAATGCCAATATATGAAAAGTTATTACAGGTTTTTATTGGAGTCATTTAACCAAGGTGATTGATGCTTTAACATTGTAGATGAATGAGAGGATGTGTTCAGTAAAACAAAAAAGTAGACAGCAACAAAAGATGAAAAATACAATTAAAGCTGAAAGTTGAAAGACACACAGACATGACAGTAAGCTCACAGTCTGATCAGTAGTAATGTGTTTGAGGATGTGCACAGAAATGGTCCCAAGGTTAAAATACAGTAGATTTTAAAATTTTACACATCTATTTGTATCTTTGTTAACCAGCATTCAGTGATGCTACTTGATCATGCTTACTCAGAAATATGAACACATAATTCAGTATGTGTGAATCATGTGTTCCATCAGTCAGTATTCATTTATCCTACATGTCTAAAGCTTCATTTAGACTGAGATTTCACATCATATACCACACACACATCTGAGTGTAGATGCTGCTCTAACAAAGTGACAGCTGCCCTTTGTGCACAGTCACAGTGTTACATGTGAGAGCAAAACCTGCTGTGTGTGATTTAGATTGTAACAGACAGTAAACCTTACACACATGAATGTGCTGTGAAGAATGTTTTGACATGAACCAGTGAAGAAATCAAACAGGTTCTGTAAGAGGGAGGACACCGAGCAGGTTCCCACTCTCTGGTTAGTGTCAAAATCAAGAACCTTTAACCAGGTCCAATTCCCTCACATTCAAGGACCATATAGTGATGTAATGTTACCATATTTAACTACAGTCCCCATGTCACCTCCCAGTATCAAGGTTTGTGAAGGTGTGGCTATGATAAATGTGAATTTTACCATTTTAGACAGTGAATGGCTGTTCATTCAGAATCAATTCATTTCCAGAACATCATACTGATTTTTTTTCTAGTGTGGCAGCAGTAATAAATCAGTGTAAAAACAATCAAACAACTTCTTAGACAAGGTATAACTTAAAAAGAAAATGCTCTGCAACAAGAAAGAAAGAAAGAAAGAAAGAAAGAAAGAATGAAAGAAAGACAGAAAGAAAGAAAGAAAGAAAGAAATAAATAAATTTCTTATTGAAGGTATAAAACACTTTCAATGACTTATGTCTCTGATCAACTATGCAAATCATTGTAATGTAATTTCAGTAGAGAAGAAATGTGTCGCCATCCTGAACTATGAAACATTTTCATAGAACTGACTTTCAAACTCTATCCACATTTCTTCTCTACTGAAATTACTTTAGATTGATATTGTGTTCAGTGATGGATTTTTATTGTGACAGTGTTTAAAGATGGCAGCAACAGGAAGATGTGGAAAAGGTCTGTACTGTCTGTAGAAACCTCTGTTTTCTTAAACTCTGTGTCACCAACAATGTTCTCTATGCTGGAGTTCATGTGTAGAGACCCTGATGATACTTTGAATGTGTCTCACCAAGTGTCCCGGGATCAGCTAGAGAATGACACCAGAATAAAAACTCCAATTATATCCAAACTCTGTCAGGCAGTGACCAACGTTATTTACTCTTTGCACTAACGTTTGACTCATGAACATGCAGACATACAGCTACAATTCAAATCCGTGTGTGTGTGTATCGCTTTAATGGCTGCTGATGTACAGTAATGCTGCCTAACGTGTGGGGCCTTTTTTTAAAAAAAATAAATGTATTTATTAGGTTTTTGTTTGTAAATGACAGTAAATCAAACTTCATGTCACTATTACATGCAACACAGAAAACTTCTTCTCCCTGTTCTTCCTACATCCCCTCTTCCCCTTACCAAATAAATATAAGACAAACAACAAAAACAGTAAAAATAAGTTTAAAAATATAGCAAATAAACAGATGAATAAATAATTAAACTAAAGTTAAAAAAAAAAAGAATGTTGATAGGGCTCTGGATGTAGTAGGCTATATAGTATTTAGTGTACAGCTGTAGCCTAGGGGCCACTGTACACCTTAATCCTCTCCTGCACACATGACTGCTGAAACCAGACTTTTCAAAAAAGTTCACCCTGGACTCCAAAAAACTCTAGCTTCAGGATCCCACAACTGTGTGGATGAAAGGCCAAAACCACACAGAGAAACACACGGCTTCAAAAATACCTATGTTCATGTGGACGGCCCCTAAGTTAGCTGTCTTTCTGGAACTGGACACCAGGATCTACCTCATCTCAGCATGTCATTTTTTAAACTTTATCTTGGTAAATGAACCAATCACAGCACTACACGCTACATGTCACACTCACACATTCACATATATTCATGCGCTGATGACAGAGGCTACCACACAGGGTGCTAACCTGCTCATCAGGATGAAACGAACACTGCTGCCACAGTCATTAGGAGTAAGTATCTTGCCCAGTGAAGAGGACTGGAGGAGCCGGGAATGGAACTGCCATCTTTTGATGAAGGCCGCATGAGCCACAGAGATATAGTAGAGGGATACTAATCTCTTCCTTCTTTCAATATTTATTTTGTTGAATTTTCATTGGATGCACATCAACATCTATTTAGTACAGCATAATTGTGAATTTGGTCCTACTGTACGTACGGAGGTATTGAAAAGACAACATTCTTCATTTACATGTGATTCTACATACTTATGAATATTATATGTCCAACACTGTGCAATATTAGTATTTCATTTATACTACTAATTTCAATTCAACTGTGCAATGTATATATAATATACATATATATTCTCTTTCATCTCTGGTATATTATCACTGAATACCAATATTACTCTAGTAAACAATGTCATAATTATTATATTATGTTTTAACTATTATTCTTATTGCTTTCGTATTTATTTTTTATTGTTCTTTATTATTTGTCTTATCGCTGCTCTTCTATTTCACTGTCCACTTGTTGCTGTTACATTTCCCCATTGTGAGACTAATAAAGGAATATCTGATCTTATCTCTTTAAATGTGACACGCTGGTTCTTTAAAGGGCTCTAGAAGAATGGTTTCTCACTGTGTTACTCAATCTACTGAGGAAGATCATGTCATATGATTAAAAGTTCCAGTACAGCTATTAAATGGACACTGCAGTGAGTGTGTAATCAGGTGTGTGTTGCATTTGTTTCCTAGGTAACAATGTTTAGTATTATTTTCCCTAATAAATAAGCAGACTAATATATAATGTGCCTGTATCTCCACACTGGAGTCCCACCTCACATGCAGGCACATATTAACCTGTCTCTCACTC
The DNA here is from genome assembly GCA_024605115.1 of Rastrelliger brachysoma. NCBI lineage: Eukaryota > Metazoa > Chordata > Actinopteri > Scombriformes > Scombridae > Rastrelliger > Rastrelliger brachysoma. The sequence continues at coordinate 389 of JANJYP010009619.1, read as the reverse complement.
TGCAGTTCATTGAAAATCCACCCCCCCTGCCCCTCCTCCTCCTCCCTCCCCCTCTCCCTCCTCCACCCTCCCCTCTGTCCCTGCTTTCATTCTCCTTTCATTCTCTCCATGTATCTCTCCCTCTGCTGGCTAATAATACCTCTGTTCAAGCCTGAGCATACAGGTCTTTGATGGAGCCGGCCACTCCAGGCTGCCGTGCGTCAGCCCTGACGTCAATGTATCCAAAACACACAGGGCTCTGTGTGGAGGAGAAGCCTACTGTGGGTGGGTTAGCTGGGTCTGTTAGCTGCTGTATTCCTGCCTGTAGCTTAGCTTGGTAGCATAGCACAGAGAATGGCATAGAAAAAAAACAGCATGAATGGAGCAGGCTGGGCAGAAGGAGGGAGGGA
>JANJYP010009615.1:0-10954 GCA_024605115.1 Rastrelliger brachysoma | reverse complement strand
CAGCCACTAAATCATGTACACTCCACGCTTCATCCTTGTCACACACACTGTACAGTCTGCATCTGTGATTGATCTTTATTTTCTATGGCTGCTTTCTAACAGCCTTTGTGTGTGTGTGTGTGTGTGTGTGTGTGTGCCTGTCATTAAACAAGGAGCCTGAAAGTGAAGAGCTTTGTTCTAAAATGTGATGTATCGCCTTTTGAAGGGAGATGAAATTTATAACCTTTATTAGAAGTGAGCCAACACTTTGAAACAGCACACCACTGTCCATTAAACACACTACTGTACTCTAGTCTGCAGTGGACTAAAAGTTTTGCAGCTGCACAGGACTTACTGTCACTGTGTGTGTGTGTGTGTGTAGGTTTCCTGGACTGGGTCCCCAAGAAGATGCAGCGTGTGGGGTGCATGGAGCTGCTCAACACGGTCCAGAGGAGAGTCCAGCCCAAGTTACACGTGTTTGGACACATTCATGAAGGTGAGTGCAGGGACTCAAGTGTCCACACTGCACACACACACACACACACACACACACACACACAGATATTGTGTGTTCTATCTGCAGCTTTTAAATCACATGAAAGTTTTTAGACCAGACAAGTTTAAAAAAAAAAAAAAGTTTATATTCTTCATTAATCATGTATTTTTCATGTTTACATACAAAGCCAGGCAGTTGAAATCTAAAAACTATTCTTGGTTCCACTGCTGTGTCTTCATGGTGCTGGTTCAGGCTGTATTAGACCAGTCTGGTTGAGCATGATGATCAGTGTCACTATTTCCAGTCTTCAGTGTGGACTGGTTCCAGTTCTTTCTATGTAAAGCATCCTCGATATAGACATGTTGTGTTGTGCCCACATTTTTTGGAAAGATATCACACTTTCAAATGATTATATTTGAATATATTTAGCTTTTATTGCTGAGAGTTGCAATTACAGTTTTAGTCTGAAACCAAAGAATTACACTGATATCACAGCTGCTTAAAGAATGTTCAATAGTGACTTTTAAAGTACAACTCTGGAGATTTTCTACATTTTGCTCACTCAAAAATATAATCTGATGTGCAACTAATGATGAACTCATCCTCCTTGTAAATATTGTGTGTGTATCTAAAGCCTGATAGATCTTATTCCTCTGTGCTGTTGTCCAAAAACTATTAAAAACACATCAGTGATCCACATGGCTGCACTGGGTGACATGTTGCTTCATCCCTGTAGAGAGCGCTTTGTGAGTGTGACTCACTGACGGGTTTTTAATAGTTTTTGGGTAACAACAGATCTTTACAGCACACATAAATAAGATATATCAAGCTTTAGATACACACACAATACTTGTTAGTAGGATGAGGTCATTGTTAGTTTGGCTCTGAAGAAAAAGATGTAGAAAATCACAAGTACCCTTCAAGTTTGGATGATCTTGGTCTTGACTTGGACTGCTTGCATTGTCTTTCCTATACTCAGTCCTAATAGGCTTGACTACAGCTTTGGTACACACACACGTACACACACACACACTCTCTGTTAAAATATGATGCTTTCTATACAGAGATGCCACGTAGATCTCTGCTCATTTTCTGTTTTTATTTACAGAATAGAGCTCACCATAAATCTTAATGGCCTAAATTCACAGATATAATAGCATATTTAGCATCAAAATGATAAATGATGAGGACAGTGCAGCAAAGTACAGACACATCTAAATTACATCATGTATGGTTGTTTATCTTATTGTGTTCAGAATGCAGTAGTTGTTGTTTAGAATCCCTCACCTCAGGTCACCAGCAGGGACATGTTCTCATTCCCATGTAGCACAAATGGACAACATTCAGTGTCATCCAGATCACAGCTGTTATCTGCTCCATGAACTGAATCATTTTAAGTGTAAATGTATTAAATAGTGTGAAAATTCTAATCCAGACGTGTAACCTCAGAGAATATGGATCTACAGTACAATAGCTGCTGTGAAGAAAATGATTAAAGTGTCTATTAGAGAAAAGCTGAGCTGCCACGTCCTTATCAGCATTTCATCCAGGCCAGCCAGGGCACAGAGGCCCTCCCCCTGGACATGAGGAGAGCTGCTTTCTTTATTTCCAGGGTTATCGGGTCAGCACAGAGCCTCTGGAGCAGCGGTCCCCCATCACCAACAACCAGATTAGAAACTAGACCAGATTTTTAAGAGGAGGAGAAATAGGCTGAAAGCAGAAATGAATGCTGGCTGTGTTTCTGTATTCATGTATTCCAGTAGTGAAAGAGCTCGAACAGACACGCAGAGCTCCATTCTAAGAGACGCCCAAAGTGACACCTAAAAATCACTGATAGAGGAAAGCTAAATTGTAATACTTTCTGAGAGATGGTTGTTAACTTATGCTTGACAAAACGGTAACACTTACATCTGCCATTTGGCGAACGCGCCCAATCCAAAGTGGCTTTGAAGGAGGGATTTTAGCTGCAGTGTCACATTCATGCATACATTTGCTTAAACTGCATTCTGCCATTTTATTTTGGAAACGAAGATTTATTCCTCTAGCGCTGATGTGAAGCACTTCTTTGCTGTGCCGCCGCTCGTGACAGATCACCTCTTTGTTAATTGTGGGACTATTTTCTACTCCTCCACTGTCAGTCACACAGTGAGCAGCACCTCCTTTCATTTGTACCACCTCTCCTATTTAGAGACACTAGATATGGGAGGGGAAAATGGAAACTTGTACATAGATTGTGATGATGACTGTCTGCTTCTAAACATTTCACATCTAAAGGAGGTGTAAAATGTGCAGCTCTGCTTTATCAGACACACAGATGGAGAGAGACTGCAACCAAAACACAGAGGGAGAAATGTCCCTGTTGTTTTATCAGTGGCTCACAGAGAGCAGCACCGTCTAAATAAACAGGATTTAAAGGAGTCACATAGTTTAAAAGTTATGATTGTGTTTATCTAAATTTCCAAAACAAGTCAGAAGAAAAATGAGTGCATCATCTCTAATGAGTGAGAGCCAAAGACCTACATTTATATTTAATACTTTGATTACACAGCTCATGATTTGTGTCCACATGCCAACGTTCAGTGACAGTGCAGGAAGTAAAGAGGGCAGTGTCTTGGATATGAAATCAGTTATAAAGTGTTGTATTTGTTAAAGAATGAACCTGGACTTTTTTATACTCCACACTTCCTTTGTCCTTATTGGAACTTGTTACATTTATTAGCCACAATGTAACATGAGTCATTAGTAACTGTAACTGTAACAAGTAACTGTACAGATATGTTAGCAGTAGTGGGCAACAGAGGTGTGCTGACCTCACATCTTTTAACTCCACCCTCTTCAGCCCCTAACGATGCTGACTAAAGTGACGTTACATGAATCAGTACTCCACCAACACCAGAAACACAATGATTGGCAACATTGGGGTGGTAACTTTCACCCCAGCTCCTGTAACAAGGTGGTGTGGCCTTACAATAACTATACTGCAACTATAGTGAATGTCATAATGTTAGTCACTGTCCTCTGAGTGTCCTGTCTCCATTGTCTCTGCTCCTCAGGTTATGGCATGATGACCGATGGCACCACGACGTTCGTCAATGCCTCGGCCTGCACCGTCAACTTCCTGCCCATGAACCCGCCCATTGTCTTTGACCTGCCCAATCCCCGGACCACATGACTAGAGGATGCGCCCCCCGAATCCCCAAGCACCAATCAGGAGAAAGGAGCCAGGAAAGGTAGGTGAGGTCGGCGGGCAAAAATGAGCAGGCTTGGTGTAAATAAGCGGGACGCAGCGTGTCTTTTGGAGCATGGACTTTAACGGATGGACGCACTCTGCTGCTGGCTCGTCTCCCCCTGCTGTCTGTTAACATTAACTACATCTCTTCATCCTGACATTCTATCTAAAAGCAGAACAGCCCAGATTGGAGAGAGATGCATTTTTTCATGAGGACAAAGACATTTCTGTCTTCTTTTACTCCACTGACAATCTGACGTGTCTCTCTGAAAGACAATAAGACACCCTACACGACCTTGTTTGGAAACACGTGGATTAACTCTGGAACAAGCAGACAGGGCCGTTTGTTCAGCCACAACATTCACCAGGAGGATTCTCTCTCACTTTTCTTACATTTAAACATTCACTTCCCCTCATTTTTCCTCTTGTGTGTACCACCCTCCTGTTTTTCTCTCCTCTCCTCAGGCCTGCAGTATGCTGGAGTGTTAGTGTGTGTATGAATGTGAGATCAAAGCCAGTGTGTGAGGGCAGTCAGAGGTCTCCACCGCGGGCTGTGTGAGAGTCTGGGAGTGTCAAACATGTTGACACCTGTCCCCTGGGCCTCATTACAGCCTCAGTAAGCCTCTTAACCGTCCGAGGAGAGGACACAGGAAACCACACACAGCACTTCCAGCTTCTTTTCCTTATTCTCCTCCCATCATGTAGCAACCTCTTCCCTTCTTTCTCTCCATCCTCACCTTTCATGCTGTGAATTACTAGCGCAGCTTTTTTTTTTTTTTTTTTAGCTCTAACAGGGAGGTGTGTCTCTCTGGACTGAGAGGACAGCAGGTAACTATGTAAAGGTGCTACATGCTAACGTGACTTCTGAACAGCGGCGGTTGCTTCAGATGTTCCCTCTGTATNCTTTTTTTTTTTTTTTTTTAGCTCTAACAGGGAGGTGTGTCTCTCTGGACTGAGAGGACAGCAGGTAACTATGTAAAGGTGCTACATGCTAACGTGACTTCTGAACAGCGGCGGTTGCTTCAGATGTTCCCTCTGTATTTTGGAGGGAGAGATGGAACCTTTTTATGCTTTTTTGCAGGAAGCGCCATGCTGTAACTACATGTACTGTAACTGGTCTATGTAAATGTTCTCTGTCCATGTAAAGAAAAAAGAAACTTGAAGTTTTTTTTTTTCCTCCAAGGTTTTCAAGTTGTTGCTATGGTTTTTGAAAAAACAAAGTTAGATTGTTAAATATTTGTGTCCAGAGATGTGTGGTTGTTACATTTCATTTGGTCTATTTCTTGGTAATGTAAATGCTTATTATGGTATTTTCCTCTCTGTGAAGCTTATCAGCCACACTTGGTGATTATTAACTCTTTCATGTCTGTGTTTAAAAAGGAAAAAAAAGCGAGAGATTTAATTTTTGTGTCTTTGTTCTATTTTGTGAAGAGGGGCCATTTCCCAGCAAGAGTCTGAATGTACTAAGCATAACAACACCACGTCACACTTTGATCTCCCTGCTCTCCGACATTATGTATGAACGTTCCCCTGGGGGCTGCACTCACTCCACAGCTTCTTCAGTACATCAGCATGCAGAGAGAGAGCTGATGTCTTAATGTTTCCAAACGCTGAGGAGGGAGAGAGAAACAGCGCTGCTCACTGAGACACTGCTGCTCATTACACTAAGATACAATCTGAGGTAACTCAACATGTTTGCTCATATTTACTTCTTCAAGGCAGGTTTAGTGCTAGTGCTGCTTCTAAGTTTAGAATCAAAATTAAGTTTAAGTGTGTAGAACAGCTAAATGAACTAAACACAAACTAGAAATGGGAATATCTATAGCACTGATACATAAAAATAGACTAACTCACCAATTTGATAATATGCACAACTGATGTTTAATTTGTACATGTGTTGACTTGAGGAGGGAAGTAAACAGCACAGACTCTAATGTTGCTACAAACAAGACAAGCATCATAAACTATGCAACCATCAACAACATAACTACAACAAAGACACGTTTATTGTTGCAGCTGTTGTGACAATCAATCTTAGAATATAGATCCTATATTAATTGTGGGTGAAGTCGTCTAAACTACCACCTGGACTGTTGTTTAAATTCATCAACCATGCAATCACAAGTATTTTTTCTATTCTCCACAAAACTCGACATATTGCAGCCGTCCTCTAACTGTGGTGACTCTGTGTAGGAGACTCAGTGTAGCTGCAGCGTGGCTGTAATGCTAGGATGTGGCACAGCTCTCACCAAGTAACCAGATGGCCTCAGTAACACCCAGAGATAGGTAGGGTTTAAAAAAAAAGAAAATGCAAAGCAGGTAATTAATCTTTAGATTAAGATTTTCTTTTGGCAAGCCAGGAAAATAAACAGTTTGCAAAAACCTGACTGAGTGCAGCTGTCTGCTGGAACTCACAACTGTAGTGGCATTCAAATGGGAAGTCAGTCATTAATAGAACAAACAGCATATACAGAGCCACTACTGCTCCAAATTAGTGGATTTCACTGAATTCTGTCATTTATTAGGACATTTTTGCTACTTTTACTTTTCTCTTTTGGAATGCTGATAAACTGTCCATTAGTCTCATTATTTCCTGATAACATTTCACATTAAGTGTGCTTTAAAAAAGGGGAGGGGGGGATTCCACTCTGGAGTCATAAGAAGATGTTTGAGAATTTCCATTCAGTTTTGGTGATCAGAGGAACAACCCACATGTTAAAATGCCTCCATAATATATCCCAGTGATGTCTTCAAAGCAGCAGGAGTTAAACAGGAGGTGGGACAATTCATAGTTTGAATGTAGCACAATTTAGTACATATGTGTCTGTATGAGTGGATTTAACACGTTTAAAGGGAAGGGAGTTCTCATCATATGAAACACAAACTTAATTAGTGTCTCCGAAGGAAAAAAAAGGAAATAAAGGGAACTATTAAAACAAAAAAAGATGGGAGGGAGGAACTTTCATCTCTTAAGTCTGATGAGAAAAAAGCTGTGTTTGGTGTGACTCTCCAGTTCCAGTCCTCATTTAGACATCTCTCACTTTGATGCTCTTCTGCTTCAGTAGCTGTTTTATGTGTTTCCTGTTTCTCTCCAAGACAAAAAAAGAAAAAAGTGCTGTACTATTTCTTGATTTCTTTCTTGAGGCATGCTTAAAAGGAGTTAATGACTTCTACTCAGACAATCTGTATATGAAGAGTTTTGTTCCAAAATGAGATATTAACCATTTAAAAAATTGAGAGTGATTGACAGCTAACAGCTGAAGCAGATTGTGGTGACTCTTACTGTCTGGATCCTCTATTTTTGATTAACTTCAGGTCTTTTGTTTTTTTAAATGTATGCATAGCATTTTGAAATAAAAGTGTTCATATGGTATTGTATTTTGCCATTGTTGTTGAGGACTTCTGTTTTTTTTTAAACTAAGAATAAAATCAAAAGCCTCAACAGCTGCATAGAGATGTGCGCGTGTTGCTCCTGGAGACAACTCTAACATGTAAAGTACCTCTTCTTTCTTTCTTAAAAACCAGTAAGAGATTATTCACCAATTGAATAAAAAGCTTATCTGTGACGGGTGGATCATGTTTCCTTATTCCCATCATCTCTCTTCTCTTTTGTCTGTCCTGTCCTTTATTTCTAGGAAAAAAATGAGAGCAGGAGAGGTAACTTTTTTCCCATTCTCCGTCCTGGTTCTTTCTCTTTTGTTCCAATCAAAGGTATCTGTGTCTCGTATCAATTATAGAGCCCAGAGCACAGAGTTAATTTCCAGTAGCTAAACCCTCGCTGCTCCGTCTCTGTCTCCCATTTTTGTTCCGCAGGTCTTCCACACCTCTGCACATTCTAATGAGAACCCTCGTTCAAATAATTACATTAGTAATCCCGGGGGAGAGCGGGTAATTTATTCGCAGGCAGCTTTTTTTTTTTTACTTTGCCATTAATACAACTAGCTTTTATATACTCTTGTCTTCCCGCAGCTCGCTCTCCCTCCCTCCCTCTTTTTTTTCTCCTCACCACAATTCTGAGCTCTTTCTCTTAGTTCTGGTTGTCTCTCCTCCATCTGCTCATCGTTCTCTTAGATAATGATTCCAAGCTCTGTCTGTACTGTTTTCTATCTTGCTGTGGTGGCATTTCCTTCCCAGTTGAATGACAGGCGTCTTCTCTATCTCTGTGTCATCTATCTCACTTCACACTTTCCATGTGAACAAGAAGACGTTGCCTGTTTCAGGGTCTGTGTCATTAAAAAGCGACTTACTCTGACTGGCTTTGGAACACACATCAGTGTCAAATAGCCACGCTGCAGTTAAAGCCTCATTTATCAATCTTTATTTTTACATATTTTCTCTATTCACTTCCTTTGATGGATCTATTTGTCTTATNGTTGCCTGTTTCAGGGTCTGTGTCATTAAAAAGCGACTTACTTTGACTGGCTTTGGAACACACATCAGTGTCAAATAGCCACGCTGCAGTTAGAGCCTCATTTATCAATCTTTATTTTTACATATTTTCTCTATTCACTTCCTTTGATGGATCTATTTGTCTTACCTCAGGTTGAATTTTGAATAATTTATTGCTTATTTAGATATGAATATTTATTAATAGACAAAAGCTTGAAGAAAGCTTAATTTTCTAAGTTCTAACACTGTCTGTGTTAACTGTTAAGTTACATCACATGACCAAAACAGTTTGATTTTCACATGAAAATTCATTGATGACATCACTGTGCTGAGGTGTAGTGTTATGGTTTTCTGTACATTTACAATGTACCACCTCTTTACCTAACAATGGGAGTGAAGACAAGCAGGGGACACTTTCCTACAGCTTAGTTTTTCTGTATGTAAACCATATCCATCACTGTCTGTGCCCTAAATATGAGGCCAGAAGATGGTGAGCTAAGGCTTTAGGCACTTTAAACCCAAAAACCATCATGGTTTCTGACTTGGATGACTCCTTGTCTTTTTTGTGTAGATTAATAAACTAGCCTGCAGTAAATAATCAGATTACCACAGAGTAGTGCTCAGTCATAGTAAACCTGGGCTATGGGGCGCTCTCTTCCTGGTTGGTAAGACAGCTGCTGTAAGGAGTCAGTGCAGGAAGGCCCAGAGGAAGTGGTTGTAGCAGATCCTGCCTGCAGTGTTAGCATCATAGTACGAGCTGAGGTGGAAGAACTCCTCTTCTGTCAGACTCACACTGAACTGGTGCAGTACCTACAGGGCAACAACAGGAAAAAAGTGTATGTGTGTGTGTCCTTGTGTATTATATGGGGGTGGGGGGTGTCATCCTTAACCAAACTGCTAATTGTTACATATCGATGAGCTCAGGAAGAGTTGTCTTCACTCAACAGTACATGAGATAAATGACAGGGACAATAAAACATGAGTGTCAGCTGCTGTTCTCCTGGGCCAAAGTGTCAGTGTGGTCTTGTTTCAACCTTCAGCATAATTGAACAATTAAAATTACTGATTGGCTGTCAAGTGAACAGGTGTGTGTGTGTCTACAAGCTTGCACACTGGAGATTTATGAATTTCCCGTCACCCTCCATCATTCTCCTTCAGACATTTTGATAGAAGAGACATAAGTGGAGCTCAAATGATTCTATCGATAATTCATGAAGCTCCAGTTATCTTGAAATGGGTGACGCCGCTCACACCCGGCAGAGCGGGTGGAGCTCTGCAGGGTGGTGTGTGGCAGCTGGACTCACCTTCTTGAAGTCCTGCACGGAGATACTTCCTGTGCGGGCGCGGTCTGACGTAAGGAAGCTGCGTCTGATGGAGGTCCAGGAGGAGCGAACAGCATCATACATCCTCAGCATGACCTCCACGCAGTCTTTACTCAGAACACCATGGATCATCTGGACCACAGAGAAGACACAAATATGAACACACAGAGGTGTCAGTAATACTTCACTTCTTCACAAACTGACTCACAACAAAGTGTTTTTGTTATGTGATCAGACAGTTAGCCTGTACACTCGTGTACAGACACACCATCGAGTCAGATAAGATACAGGGGAGTGATGGTTGTGGTGGTGGTGGGGGGCTGGGTCTCTGCAATCTTACACAGATGGTGGGTTGGGTTGAAACAATGCTCGTCTTTGTGATTCCAAAGTTGCTTTGGAAGGTTGCAGCTCGCAGGTTGCCAGATTATGCCCTCACCCACACGCTCTGCTGAAGCTCGGGCTTGGCTCTGTCGCTCAGTGGGTGGGAGGGGTAGAGGGGGGTACTTTAAGAACATGCCCACCCGTGTGTCATTGTTCAAAGCTTCGTATACACCTCGCTGTGCCAACACAGTGCTGTAAACCACCACAAGTGCCCAAATTGGCCTGTCAGGGGAGGCAAATAGTGGAGAGCCTGAGGGTGGGAGGTCCCTGCTGAGTTTACACAACCTGGCAACCTGCCGTCACCCATTACATTGCCACCCCCTCACATTCCAGACACCCACCCCCCAATCCCCAGATACACTTTAGTGTAACCTAATTCAAACTTGCAGCCAATAAAAGTCCAATAGATCAGATCTTAAACAGAGGAGCAGAGTTAATTGGAGCTGTGATAGTGAGCACTCAACTCTCAATGAAACTGCATTTATGAGTAAAGCTATCATTGTAAACACCAGCATGCTGATTTAGTGTTGTTTGGTACCACTTTATAATGACAGTTTATAAGTTGGAACTAATGACTTAATGGTTCATTAATAGTCATTATTCACTAATAGCTCAGATTAACCTGGACTTTTCCATAACTTGAAAATTAGCTTGTTGGCTAACACTAGCACATTTACAGAAATGTTAATTATTGTGCTCTGTCCTTTTCAAATGAATAAATAAATGAAGTGAAATGAAACCTGAGCATTTGAGCAGTTGCAGGGTGGAGGTTCTGTCCCGTCCTGACAATCCTGCAGACACCCCCACCACTACCTGGAACCTGATTTCTACCATGACCTGAAGGCTGCTAACAGTGGGGTTGTCATATTGTGAAAAATGTCTGTGGATGTCAGGAGTTCTCACTTTTGGTAGACTATCAAGTTGACAACTGATGAAGCAATGTAAGCCAGTGACTGAATGTTAATATGACTGCCACATCAATCTTTCGCTCTCACGTTGAACGAGTCAAAGTTTAACTGTAAATAGATAAAGATTATTTTAAATAATCTTTTTCTCTTTGAGCTTTGTGAGGATATGAAGTCATTCTAAGTCAGAAGAGTGAAGTCACTAGTGTTTAAGTTGAGTTCAAAGTCTTTGAGATTTGTGATTCAAGTGACA
>JANJYP010009610.1:0-13321 GCA_024605115.1 Rastrelliger brachysoma | reverse complement strand
AGTATTTTCATTATTAATCTGTATTCAGTGAATGGCTTAGCCCACTAAATGTTGGAAAATCATAGAAAAAAAATGCCTAAACCAGTCCAAAACTTCCAAATATTCAATTTACAATGATATTAAGGAGGGAAAATAAGCAAATTTTGACATCTGTTAAATTGAAAACACCAAAAGTTCTAGTGTTTTTGCCTGATAAATGTCTTAAGCGATTACACAGTTATAATAATTATTTGTAATTCATTTTCCTTCACAACCAACATCATGTATACCACCAGCTAATGTCCACATGAAACTCGCCAAGATGAAAAAAAGCCTACCATTAATTCAGCTCAAAGTTGTTGTTGTTTTTTTTTGTCTGTACTCTCAGACAAAAATATAACCTGCTTTCAGATCAAACCGAGTGGTGAAGGAATGTTTTGGGAAGGCTGTCCTCATGCTGAGTTGTAAGCTTCACGCTTTAGGCCAGAAATGAGGAATGTGTTGTCAGATCACGGACAGGTGAGGAAACAGGTGTGGGTGTGTGAGTCTGACTTGACTTCACACGGGAGATGATTGAGAGATGCTTTTAATTTGACTGCTTATTGCTAATGTACAGTCCCTGATGTCTTTTTTTTGTTGCTTTTTACAAGGAAAAAGAGGGGAGAAGAGTGTGGCAGCAACAGAGAGGGAGTGTGTTTGACCTGCTGTTACTGGAAGGTACGTTTTGGACTGTGTTACATGTCTGATGTGTCTGATTACAAAATGAGCTTCCAGGATTCAAAATTGAGGTGCTCTTTGGATGGGACAATCAAATATAGCAAACACTCCAAGGCACTCTCATATATATATAAAAAGTTTTAAAATAAACCCTGGCGCATTTCGGCATACAGGTCTTCGTCAGGGAGTCAAGGGACCTGCTGATTAGTTAATGAACAGATAATTCAGTAGCAGCTATTTTGGTAATTAATGACATTTTTTGTCACTTATTGTTCCATCATCCACTGTCCATCCTCTCAAATGAATATAGTTTTAATACAATACACGTTTTTTTTAGTTTGTTCAGTCTTCTACTGTATGACTATGAAGGGAACAGTGATCAATATATTTCACTATTTTCTAACATTTTATAGACCAAATGACTAGTTGATTAATTTATAAAATAGAGCGACAGTGCTAGTTTTGTGTGCCAATAAGTGACATCTGTAATTTCTAATCGCAGTGAGATGCCGACCAGCTTTGAAGCAAGTCCGTTAAAATGAAAGAACATCACACGGATCTTCTCCAGCACACCATGCATTATTCATGCAGTGATGAAGGTATCCACTCACTTCTTGAGTACACATTTAATTACTTTTATAGAACCTCCACAGATGAAAAAAAAAAATACAATTTCCGTTACATAAAGTAGAGATATTGAAGGCTTTATCTTTCCTTCAGTGATAATGAAAGTTACAGTGTTTTAGGCCATCTGCCAGCAGTCAGATATTATTTTACTAATTGCATTTTTTTATTTATTATTCCAAGTGTGTGTGTGTGTGTGTGTGTGTGTGTGTGTTTACCTCAGAGGCTGAGGGGCAGCATCAGCATCCTCAGAGCGCTAACCACAGGAAAAACTATTCTCAGATTCTTTGACTTGCAGTCAGTGCGTGCAAGCACCCTGCGGATACTTGCTTACACTTGTATCTGCTATTTATTATTGTGTTCTTTACAATATTTATTTGTACATTATGTGGATGTGTGTTGGTTTGTGTGTGTGTGTGTGTGTACATAATTGTAAGCCTCGCATGTACAACTTTAACATGCACAAGCTTCATTCCTGCTGAGCTCACATGCTGCCCGCAGACCCTTGAAAAAAAAAATCTTAATTTTTGTTTTTGAAAGTCAGGGTCTAAAAAAAGAGCCTTAAATTGTCTGGAATCTGAGGAAAGCAAAGCATTAAATTTAATCTGCGGCAGACTGAATGAGCACATGTCTGCCTATTTGTTCAGTTCTTATATTTTGTTTATTTTTATATTTCACAACAATGACAATTTTCGCTGTTTTATTTGGGTTTTAAATAGTTTAGACTCTGCTAAGTAGGTGGCTGCATGCCCTCTGTGGCAGAGCATCAAGCTTGAAGCTTGAAAAAGAAGAATGTGTTTTTATTTTGAGTTTTTCTTTTTTTTTTTTTTTGGTCATGGAAATCATATTTTCATCTGTAGGGCATATGTAAAAGTTACTAAAAATCAGATTGTGCATATATCTTCCTCCTTTTAGTATACTGTACATATAGATCATCCTCCTTCTTTTATGTTAAATATTCAGCTCCACAAATACACACACAAGCAAGCCTCCTCTCCATCCACCAACTCCCCCCTCCATTTCCCTTGGGACTCCCACGAAAGTCTGGTGAGGTCTCCGGTGCCAAAAAGCAGGAAGTCACAGCTGTGCTCATCCCCCTTTTCAGCATGTGTGAGACTGAGAGTGTGTATAGATCTGGGTCAGTGTGTGTTTTTAGTCCTATATACGTCTGTATTTGTGTGGCTGTCGCTCTCCCATCCAGTTTATCTGGCTAGTATGACGATACTTTCTATTCCCACTTCTTTGGTGCAAAAGTTTCCAGTGCTGTTAAATACGAGTGAGTGTGTGTGTGTGTGTGTGTGTGTGTGTGTGGGTGTGTGTGTGTGTGTGTCTGTGTGTGAGAGAGAGAGAGAGAGAGAGAGAGAGAGAGAGAGAGAGAGAGAGAGAGAGAGAGAGAGAGCCTGGCTTATATAGCCTAATAAACACTCTGTGCCTGAGCTGTGTGTCATTGTGGCTAATAGCATAAGACTGACTGCACTGGATTGCTCTGGTGGAAAGCTTTGCCTCCATACACACACACACGCACACACTCTGTCAACTTTCTCTTTTTTATTGTTTCTGCTTCTTCCACTTTTACTCTTTATTTCATCACTCTTTCTTGTTGCTCTCACTTCATCTTTATCTTGTCTCTATCTGTACATGCTGTACACTATATGGCCAAAATAATATGGACACCCACTCCACATTCAGTATTTGAGTTTTTTTTTTCATGTTGTGATGTTGGATCTTTAGCTCCAGTTAATCTTTCGTAACATCTTTGACATATTAATACCACAACATACAGATATTGGATAAAGCATCGGGCTCCCAACTATTCTGCAACATTACAATCGCCTCTGTGCACAAAAAGCATGAAATGTTTTTCCCAGATTGGTGTGGAAGAACTCAACTGGCCCTGCGCAGAGCCGTGGCTTCAACCACATCCAACACCTCTGGGTTGAATTGAAACACTGAATGTGAGCCAGGGCTTATCGTCCAGCATCGCTACTCGACCTCAGTAACGCTGTTGTGGCTCAGTGGGAGTAAAGACCTGCAGCAGGATTCCCAAATCTTATGGAAAAGACCTCCCAGAAGAGTGGAGGCTTTCCTGGCAGCGTATTAAAGCCTATAGCTTTTGAACAACATTCACATATGGGGGCAGGTATTCACATATTGGCTGTGTCGCCTGTCTCTCTCTTTTCTTCTCATTGCTTTCTACTTTGCACCCCTCACTACTTCTTTTTCTCTCCTTCTATATCTCAGGGACTCTTTAATTCCTTCTTCTTCACGAGCCCGTGCTTCTCTTTGCTGTAAATCTCAAGCCTTTGCTTTAATAGGCGCAGTGTGCCTCTGTAACACCAACTGCCTTTGTTTTGGTTACAGATAAAATCACTGAAGGAAAACACGTCAGCAGACAGAGAGACAGAGAGAGAGAGAGAAGGAGAAAGAGGGAGAGGCTATAGGAGACTGAAGAGATGAAGAAAAACAGCGCAGTGAAAGAGTGTGTGTGAATCCCTGTGGTGCAGGAAGAAATAGACAAATCAGAGGGTAAGAAGGGGCAGTTTCTCCCTCCTGTTTTCCTCGAACAAGATACACAGAGAGAAAGAGAAGAGGAAGTGATAGCTACTAAAAGAGTGATGACTTGATGAAGCACATATCCAGAGCAGGCTGGATATGTGCTTCCTTACTCTGAGGCGCAGATTGAGTTTTCAGTCCTTCCTCTCAGCTCTGCCAAACTTTGCATCTCTCTGACGTTATTTCTTTAATCTTGTCTGAGTTTGTAATATGACTTTATCTTTTTTTTTTTTTTTTTTTTAATTTTTTGTCGTCTCCTCCCTCTACCCCACCTTTCATTCTCACTTTGTTTGATCTCGTTCTGATGCTATCTCCTGCACACGGTGAGCGTGGACATATGGAGTTGATCACAGCGCCTGTTGCTGATGTTTTCTTTGGGAATGTTGACAAGTTGACAGGCAAGGCGCTGCACTGACATCAAACCTCACTCCACTGTCAGGACGAGAGAGATACACAGAGAAAGAGAGAGAGAGAGACAGAGAAAGAAAGAAGAGGTAGGGAGCAAAAAGGGGGGGGGGGGTGAGAGACAGAGATAGGGAGAGAGGGGGAGGTGAGAGAAAAGGAGGAGGAGAGATGAAGGGGAAAAAATATGACTTCACGACCACGACTGCACTGCCCCCTTTTTTCCCCTCAGCCTCTCTCTGTCTCTTAACTTTATTCCTCCCTCCTCCTCCTCTGTGTGTTTTTTTTAAATGATTTTGGGAGAAGAGGGGAACAAGCATTCGGAGCTTGGCTGACGGTGCAGGCAGGAGCGTCACACAGGCAAACAGGAGCCTGAGGGGCAGCACACTGGGACTGAAGAGGACTAAAGAGGCTTGGGGTGGTTTTGGATTTGATGCACTGAACTCAAAGATTGACTGACAGACAGAAGGGGAAGGCAGTAGTAGAAAAAAGGACCTACAGATTGATACAGACTCACACAAAGCTTTGAAACAATTTAATATCAGACAGATTGTATAAAAATCTGCAAGGAAAAAGCTAGATTAGATATTTATTTTTGTAGAAAAGACAGAGAGCAAGCCTGAACATTTTTTCCAAAGAGGACCAGAGTTTCTTCCACTGGAGAGAGAAAGCAGTAGATGGACTGAGGCACATTTTGAATGAAAAGAGAAGAATCCTCATCTTCCTGCAGAAATGCTTTTGAGGAACTCTGCAGTGAGCTGTGACTGTCTGCTATGGTCCCGGCAGGCATAGGAAACATTTATCTTAACTAACTCCTCCTGAGAAGAGGATCCACGTTGTCTTTTTTTTTGTTGTTGTTGTTTTTCTATAAAGTCCTCCTTCAGTGCATGTGTTGTGCTGATTGTCACTATGCTTTCACAAAGGTACACATCGTTATGGACTTCTTGCTTTCTGATCTTGTGCATCCTGGATATATGGACCACAGCATGGCCAGCTCAAGAGCAATCCCAACCCCAGCTGCAGTCTCGGCGCTCCAGGCAAATGTCACCCCTCACCTCCTCCTCGTCAGCAGGCAACCTGTCAGAGAGCGCTGAGAGCAAAGTGGAGCGCCTCGGCCAGGCTTTCAAAAGAAACGTCCGTGAACTGCGTGAGAAAAGCTCCTGTTTGGACCTGGTCTTCCTGGTGGACGAGTCGTCCAGCGTGGGGGCCAATAACTTCCTCAGTGAGCTGAGGTTTGTACGCAAGATGCTGTCTGACTTCCCGGTCGCACCAGAGGACACGCGGGTGGCGTTGGTTACCTTCTCATCCAAGACCCATGTAGTGACACGAGTGGACCACATCTCTGCACCCAAGTCCCACCAGCACAAGTGTTCCCTGTTCAACCAGGAGATTCCAGCCATCAACTACAGAGGAGGGGGCACCTACACCAAAGGAGCCTTCCAGAGGGCAGCGGTGAGTCAAACCAAGAGATAAAGTGAAAGTAACTCTGATGTTGAAGCATGTGTGTCAGTCTGTGCATCTAAACCTGCATCCATATATGTGTGTAAGTTCCTTTTCTTCATTTACGCTTTGGTATTTTCATTGCATCCTCATATTGATCCTGATCTCACTTTTACGGAACCCCTTTTCTGTGTGTGTGTCTGCACACAGGCTATGTGTGTGTGTGTGCGTCAGTGAGTCGTAAGCCTGCTGTGTGTGCAGGGAGTGATTGTGGCTCAGTAAGGCTGATGTTAATGAGGCCCTGCGTGGCCTTGCTGCTGCTTCCTCTAAATTACACACCAGCAGGTAGTGAGGGGAAGCCACTAATTGTTCAGGAGTTTCCAGTGATAAAAATACCTTAAGGAGTGAGCATATGCACACATGCACTGAAACACACACACACACACACACACACACACACTGTAATGTATATATACACATACCTCTAATGTTACCTGAATGAAGCAATACTGAGAGATAGGTTTTGCAAAGGGGGCAAAGAACAAGACCTATATGAGTCAAGAATTAAGGTCAGGAATCAGTTGATGTGTGCGATGCGTGGGCAGTGTGTTATATTAAACTTTGTGGACAATTATGAATTGCTTCAGACTCACTGATAAGGTTATGTCCAGTACTCCTCATGCTTTACTTCATTATTCCTGACAGTTTTGGCTCTAAACAGGTCTCAATATGACTCTGCTGTGGCGGTCAGGATTCTGGGGTTACATGGGGTCACACGGGGTCAAAATGTTAGCTTGTTTATGGTTTGTTGATTTGAGCTGCCTGACGTCCAACCACACACACTCAAACACACGCACAGAGGACATATGGCTCAGTTCATTCGTCAAATCCAAACAACCCAGCTGTAAAAACCGTGTTGGTGGTATAGGAGCCGGCCCTGTGTAAACACACACACCTCTACTCACCTCAGTTAGTAGCTTTGTGAGGCTCTTCGGACAAAATTCAGGTGCTTTTTGGGGGTCTAAGAAATGCTGCAAGCACCCTTTTTGCTTTTTACACTGTTACAGTCTGCTGATGCAAATCCAGCCATATAGAAGGCCAAATGGCTAATGGCACGGTGACAAAAATACAAAATAGATGTTATGACTGGATGCAATGAAATCTCACACAGCTACAATCACACAATCAAACGGAGGTTATTGCTGTGTAAATGACATTTTACTGAGAGTCACCGACGTGCTGTTAATCAATAATCATTACAAGGCAAATAACTCAGTTTAAGTACTAATTTATGTTTTTTCAGCTTAAAAGCTAAATCATTTTGTTGCTACAGTACTAACTGTTGTATATATCATAGAAAAAATAACATGTCAGCCTAGTTTAGCAGACATAAGATAGGTAGGCTAAGTTTTGGCATGTTTACCTTCCCCTCCATCACTGTTTAAAGCTAATAGCCTTGGGCCATATCCTAGAGCTTAGCACTGAAAGTTTGGCCCTCAGGACAGGTTTTCAGCTTGCCCTTCTTAGTTAAGTGCTGATAAGGAGACTTCTGGCTGTGTCCCAGCTACTAAAGACCACAACAATACTAAGAAAAAGCTTTCTGGTGGAACATAAGTACCTTATCATTATTCACAAACACTCTGAATGTTTGGGGTGATTTATCAAGTGATGCAGTAGCCTAAGTCACCCAAAGATGACTTAAAAAAAAAACAACTGCTCAGGCTCTTAACTTTGGCTTCCAAACACTGTTAATGATCCAAAGTCCTAAATTTCAATGTTATTCACTCACTAGAGCCAACAATCAGTCTTAGTTGTCTTGTTATATTTTGTAGGATGTGCATTGCAGTTTAGGTTTCCCCTGTTTCGTTCCAGCGTGCCATCTGCAAGGTGAGAGTCCGTAGGCCGACTTGATCGATGTGTGAGTAACTGGTGAGCTATGTGCAGCCTACACAGATTTGTTGGAAAGATAGATGAGCCTAGCAGATACAGACGCAGACTGTGCAAGTTTAACCAGCGAGCCTTATACACCTGACAGATTGAGAATGACTGAGGAAGAGATGCTGTGAAAAGAAAACACCCAGAATGAAACAAAAAAACAATATAAGTCCATCTGTGATTAATTGCCTAATCTTTGGGTGTTTTATCGTTCTTTTTATCGTCTGAATCTTACTGGAAAGAAAAAAAAGGAAAGCTTGTCGTTTCTTTCCATTAGCTACATAAACGATGGGTCCGCTAACACTCTATCTACAGTGTGCATATCCGACTGTCACCGTGTACCAGCTGAACTGTTGGGCAGCCGCTTCAATGTATGACTGTGTAGAATTGGAGAATTTTGCAGAGTGTGAGCACATGTAATCAGTCATATGATGCTTTTGCCCATACACGTGCCTCCAAATGTTTGTGCTTCTGTGTATTCATCTGAGGGAAAATTAGGGGTGTGTGCGAGCATGTGTTTATGTGTGTGTGTCTAAGTGTGTTTGCGCAGATCAGAGTGAAAGAGACAGTGAGAGTAAAAGAGAGAGAGAGAGAGGGTATAATTGATAATTGCAGTATACCGTAATAATAATAATGCCATATTTTAGTCCCTTGGCTGGTCTTGGCTGTTGAGTGCTGTAGAAAGCTGGGATCCATTAAGAGAAACATTTTTCCACCAGCCGTGCATGTAGAGACAGGGCTCTCCTCCAGCTCTCTTTGTCTCTGTCTGTCTGCTGTCTCTCTTCTCACCTAATACATCATAGGTTTCAAGCATCAGTGTGTATCACTTCAGTAATGATTTCTCTTCTGATTTATATGTTTTTTTTGTGCTTGGTTTATGGAAAGATTGTATTAAGTGTCGACCAAAAAATATGTAAACAAACGCTCAAAAATACCAAATAAGTAGACATCATAGATATCCTTATAGTGAGTAAAAGCGGGACGGGAAAGCCTCCTGTGGTAGAAAGAGGGAAGATGCAATGAGTCATACCAGTGAGGATAAGGCGCACACTTTTTGGTCAGTCTCTCCTTGTGTATTTGTGATGTTGTTCTTGGTCGTACTCCTGAAAAATGATAGATGTAGTCATGAGAATAACAAAAAAACAAAAAAAACTTGAGAGAAGTTGAAACACTGCGTACTTTCACACCTCCACATATCAGTCTCCTCCATGTATAAAGATTGATTGTCAGTTTCGTAAAGTTCTAAAATAATCTGACCAGCTCTTCTTGATTCTCCAGTAAAAAAGAGGATTTCAGGTAGTTACAAGATCTGAGGAGGAATTCTTTTGAAGTGTACTCAATTTGTGCATCACTTGAACAAAAAACACATGTAAGCTAATATACCTCTGATACCTTTTCAGTGATACGAAACACACTTAGGACTATGAATTTCTCAAACTATCAATACATAATGTTGATAGAAGCAACTTTACAAACAAAATAATTTATATTGCGCAAGTTAATTGATTTAGATAAAGAAACCAATTAAAGGATACATTAATAAAACTGAATGACTGAGCATTCAAAGGTCTTCAAAGCTGTTCTCTACTGACAGACATGACCATATCAGGACTTCATCTGTGCGTGAAATACCGTAGGTGAGGGTAAGTGTCATATACCATGAGTCTGTAAAGATTTCTCTACCGTATCCTGATGATTCGCAGCGCCTCATTTCAGGATCTGTCTCTCTTCAGCCTCACATCAGACATGACCTGGTAGCTGATGACATCACTCGCCTTGTAGTTTTCCAGCACTTTCCTGACCTCTTTACAAAAAGAGCTGACTGATAACTTTCACTAAATGCTTTCAGGCCCTTGAGGAATAGGAGAGAAATAGTTCACATCACTTACTCTGAACTGATTCATGTTCGCCTTCCCTCAAGTGATTTTAATTGCTCTGCAAAAGCAAGTCCATTTTCCTGCAGCTTTTTAGCATTTGATTTATTTTCAATGTATTTGCCTTGTTTGTGGCCAAATATCTTGGGGCAGTATGGCTCAAAGCTTTTCATTTATTCTATTGGTTGCCTGATATCTTGTTGATGCAGGAATTATGGCTTTTTCCATTGTTTCTTTTATAATAAGTTCTTTGGATATGAGTGTCAGCCATAAAAATACAGGGAGAGAAATGACTACAGCCCTAAAAGCCAGTTAAAAATCCCCGCCATCACTTGTTTTTTGTCTGATCGTTTATCCTGAAGAATTTGCGTTCTTCTTGGTTCTTTGGGTTGCCATGTGGTGCCAGATAAAACCCCCTCTTGCTCTGTGCAGGCAGGCCCAGCTTTGGCAAAGAAATGCGGAGCACTAAACTGGACTTGGCGGCCTCACCGTGTCAATCTGCCTTCATAGTTGCATAAGACACAGACAGATTGGCAGCATGTGAAGAGAGATGACGAGAGAAAAGAAGTGGGAGAAAGATGGAAGAATGACAGGAAAAAAAAGCAGAAGAAAGAGGGGAAAGTCCAGGGATTGAGAGAAAGAATGTGGCTCTTTTTGGTGGTTATTCCCAATAATGTTTTTACCTGACTTATGGTGAGGCTCTTCTTGAATCTGGGTCAGAACAGATATTGGAGTAGTTTACTGGCCTTATAATAAAAGGAGCTTTCTGCTCGGCCAGCCTGTGTGTTTCTGGGACTGAAATCTGTATAAGTTGGACTAGCAGGTGGGTTATTTTCCTGTGTTCCTTCAGTGAAAAGTTCCAATGACTCCTAATGTGCCCGACACACCAGGAAAACACGCACTTTCACGCTCATTATTCACACACAAACTCATACAAACAGTTTATGGAGCAGCTGCATGTCTTTACATGGTTGTCATATATACCGTCAGGCAGAGTGGTCATATTATAGACAGTGAACTGAGTGAGTGCATGAGAATGTACTGTATATCCATGATTTATAGATATAATGTATACGTGCAGTATATCTGTAAATTTGTAAA
The DNA here is from genome assembly GCA_024605115.1 of Rastrelliger brachysoma. Taxonomy (NCBI): domain Eukaryota; kingdom Metazoa; phylum Chordata; class Actinopteri; order Scombriformes; family Scombridae; genus Rastrelliger; species Rastrelliger brachysoma. Next base: position 2,696 of record JANJYP010009610.1, on the reverse strand, counting down.
GCCAACCTAAATCTTGCAAACTCAGTTTTCAGGATTTCAGTTCTGCAGAGTCAGCTGAGCACAGTTTGAAGCTGACTCACCAACTCTCAAACACCATAAACACATTCTTAAATTCAAATGACCATTATTGATGTAAAATGAAACACAATTCAGCAACTGTGAGGCATGTTTCTCACGTCATGTTTAGAAAGAGATTTTTTTTTTGCACGGTATAGCAGAAATGTAACAACTTTGCAAGTATAGCTGTCGTGTTATTCCAGTTTTTAAAAAAAAAAATCAGAGCCAAAGCCAACATTTATGGAGTAAATGGTAGAAATATTCAAAGTTAATGTTTCAGAGAGGGAGAACACTTGTCAGTCACATGTCTCGCAGCCCTACTCAAGATGATGCCTGTCTCTATTGAACCTCGCCAGACCACAATAGGCAAATCAAATATTGTGGGTTGAGTTCACGAGGCCTCCATCTCATGCCAGTGAGTCAGCGCAATTTCTCCCATTCCTCCCATTTCTATGCCTCTCCATCATTCTCTCCCTCAGAGCTGTAGACCTCCCCGGTAGTCTGTTAGTTCAGTGGAACATCACTGTCGCCCGGCTTTGACGCATTACAGCTAAAATATGCTCTATTGTTTTTCAAAACATTGTTTATCAGATTAAATGAGGCTTGTGCAAGTTGCTTATATTTGTCATATAGAGATCTACTGCACTGTGGGGATCCTGTACATTTTTGGCTCATCTGAAGCACACACACACTCACAGGAACACACACGCATTAACAGGCACACACAGGCGCATATACTTGATGTTAATGTTTGCGAGTCTGAGCCTATGCATGAATTTCTGAATAGGCAGTAATGAGATATAGAGCACTGTAAATTAAAAGTTGGGGGGTGAACATCATTCATCAACTGAATGGTGGAAAATTTTGTCTACGGGTGGGTGATTTTCAGGGGCCGTTTTATTCTGAAAAATATATTTGCTCACTGGAGCGTTTTTTTTTTTTTTTATTTTGCTGGATGAGTCATGGAGCAAATTTTGACCAAGTTAAAGAAACCTTGCTGGCTTTACTCTGTTGATAAATCTCAGCTAAAATCACAATGTTAGACGGTTGTAAATGAAACTGAAGATAGATAGCATGGTGGGGAGCCGCTTCCAGAAAAGTAAAAACTTATTACCCTACAAACGTCTTTAAAATAAGTGTATAACTGCTGCTCAGAGGGGAAAAGGGAATGGCTATTACATTTTCTGTGAGAGAGCCAATGCAAACGAGTACGACAAATGAAAGCAAGGTGCATCTCTTTGATCTGGTACCCAAAGCAGGACCCAGCCATGATAAGCTGATAAGAAAAGACTCTGTTTCCTGTCTGAGCAACTGCCACTTCCCGTCATCTCGCCCCTTAATCATTTCCTCCCACTCAGTTCGTCTGCTCCTTCCCTCCACTAAGGCCCTCCGTCTCCTCCTTCTCCTCTTTCTCCTCATCTTCAGTGTCAGGGGATCCCCCAGAATGGATGGAGCAGACAACCCGCCTCACCTAGTAGCCAGAAAGGTCCTGATAAGACGGAAGCCAGACAGGAACGTCCACAGACACCAGACAATAGATTTCAATATTCAGAGGCTGCAGTGGGATATCGGTCATTATCGTTATTTTATCTATCACTTCATAAATCAACAAAATAACTAATCAGATTAATGCATGTTTACAGGCCCCAAATTGATTCAATTTGCTCTCAGCTGCTGGTATCTGAGATTCATAGTCTCAGTTTTATAGATGATAATGTAATTTGTGCTGCAGGCCGATATATATTAATTCAGCTCCTGACTTTGACAGTGACCCATAACATGCTTTTTGTGCTTAGCTTTCATTTAATAAACTCTCATTTCAAAATAGTCTGTCCACAAGTCCACTCACAGGCACACACACCCACACCNCACACACACACACACACACACACACACACACACACACACACACACACACACACTGGTGCTTACCTGGCACTTATGCTCAGGGCGTAGTTGGAAAGTTATTCAGACTCTGTCATGGTGATCGACACAATAGACTCAACATGACTGTGTGTGTATTAGTGTGTGTACGTGTCTGTCTGTGTGTATTTTTAGGGTTTAGGAGGAAGAAATGCATTAGTCTCGGGTTCTGGTCCTCTGGGCCTCTTCATACTGAATCATTCTGACAGAAATATTCTCCATTCTCTTCTTTCATAAGTTTGTCCATCAACCTCAAAAATGCTTTACTGAGGCCTGTTGGAGCATTTTTCTCACAAAATGCTTTGACCATCTTTTGTCAGTATTGTCAACAACAGTATTTCTGTAGGGAGCAGAGGAAATGGTCGGTTTTTAAGTGATTTTTCGCCATTGCTTTGGCTTCTCATGCAATGAGCTGTGATTCAGGAATTTTATAACTATCGCCATCATTTAACGTCAGAGATAGCTAATAGTAGCTTGTAGTCAAGTCTGGGTTGACTCTTTCATCTTTAATTCTGCAAACTTCTTCATATTACTCCATCCATCAGTTCCTTTGTATATTTTTGAAATATTTCTTACATATGTCTGTATCTTATTTTAATGGTTGTTTTCTTGATGAATCGTTTAGTCTAGTAATTCCCAGAATATACAAGGAAAATTTAACCAGTGGTTCAAAACTCAAAGGTTTACAACTATATAAATCAGTGAAAACAAGCAAA
>JANJYP010009592.1:0-11473 GCA_024605115.1 Rastrelliger brachysoma | reverse complement strand
AGGAGTGGTGGCATTTATACAATTTAATGCTTCTATCTACATGACGGGCATCGAATGAAGTATCAGTGTCACTTTAAGGGTACTTAGACTGGTACTTGTATCCTAATTTTTTGAACGACCCCGCTATAGCAACCACTGAAAATCGATAGATCAACAAACTGAAAATATAACTGTGGCCTCTGAAAAACTGCGGACAGATTAATCAAAAACGAAATAAATAATTAGTTGCCTTAGAAATGAAACCTCAGAGGTTGAGCTCATGTCTATAATTAAAGAATCATTCTGTTTTTTTTCAATGCAGACCTATTTTCCAAGACTCAGCAACAGGGCTGGGTGATATGGGCAGAATGAAATATCACAATGTTTTTGACAGTATTGTAGGAATGACTTGAAAAATATCTGCACAATCATCAGTAATGTGGATATAATGACTAAGTGGATAAAAGGCAGATAATGCAACAGTCTGTTAAGTTCAGAAAATTACATTTTTGCTGTAATGCGGGCTTTAAAAGCAGGAAAAGACACTTATCACAGTATCACGATATTATGCCGTGTTTCCCATTAATTATATAGACTGCGGCGGTCCACTGTAGTCTAATTTGTGCCACCACAGTTTCATAGTGAGCCAAACATGTCTGAACACTCTCCAAAACTTTCAGCAAAGCATTTCACCCTGCACCAGAGCTGCTCTGCCCTTGTGAACTGGCTGAACTTGGATCACTTCTGCTTTCTTTGTTTCAGAACTGAAATATAGACTTTTTGCAATATTCACGAACAAGAAAAATGACTTTCCCATGCTTTGTGGGTGTGACCTTTTTACTGTGTCATCACATTGAATCAGTAGTTAAATTACTAAAGCACTAAATTGTTTAAGAGCACAAATCTTTGATTTTATTTATTTTTTTTTTTTTACAGATATCACCTATTAATTTTGCTCTCAGAGTGCACCAAAATTATGCATCGGACATAAAAATGTATCCCTTGGATATTCAAAATCAAAGACAATATTACAATGTCAATATAATATCAATTTATTGTCCAGCCCTTATCAGCAATTATAATCAACTTTTTAAAAAAGTATTTTGGGGGAGACTATACAGAGAGGTTCAGCTTTAATACATTTTGTTGATTTTTTATATTAAAAGATTTGTTAATGATAATGAGTGTACTTTTCATATGACCTGTCCTAGCACTGAGCTGACAGCATGTTGCCTTGGTACCTCTGTGTATCTGTCCACACAATAGACTTGACAGAAAGTCACAGATGCTGACCTATATATCTATAACTCGCTTTGCTTTCGTGTGTTGGTCTTGCTCTGTGAGCGTGTACTGCTGTCACACAACGAGAGCCTAACACCGACAGTGAATTAGAAATGGGATTAGCTAATTAACATCACCCAGCCAATCCCTCCCTCCCCACAGATTTAGAGACACAACTGTGGGAGGTTACGGCCATGAGTCAACAGCAGCGTTAATTAATACACATGGGGAAACAAACAAACAAACACACAGACAAATTGAAGAGTGAACAAAGGAAAGAAAGCTTACTGTACCTGTCATGCTGTCTGAAGGAAACTCTCCAGCATCTATGGAGTCAGGCAGACTGCAGCTGGGGGACAAGATTATTTAGTTAGAGATGCAGCAGTTACCAGTAATATTTGGAAAAAAGAATCACAGGGTTACATTTTCACCACATTCAACAAAGACAATTTACATTTGTTTTAAATCACAGGGACCAAAAGCAAGCTCTGCTCTTTATCATAGCTTTGCAAAAACAACCTCATTGTACACACATACTCTGAATATTACGGTTTTTCGACAAACACAAATGAGTGGTGTTTATGTATTACTCACGCTGGGCCAGTTCCACTGAGCCCTAAGGACGCTCCATAAATAGCTTAAGAATGACTCTCTGCTTCATTTACATCCACTCTGGCAGAGCCTCTTTCTCAGTGTGTGTGTATATGTATGTGTGTGTGAGAGAGAGAGACCATGTGCCAGTGGCAGCCTTGCTCTCAAGTTCAGACAGACAGGAGGAGGGAAAAAACAGACAAATCAGTGGAGGCACGGAGGAGGACGCTTTCATTGGTGGACAAGTAGACTACTGTGACTCTGATCAACTAAGCATCACACAGCGATGGGACAGTGTCGTCACTCACAGACACCGTACAAAGCACCAAACATCAGCAACACACATCTAGATCACAATGACACTAATGCAACCAGGGCAGCACTGACACAAAACAAGTGTGTATACTAATAAACAAACAATAATAATAAGATTTGGCTTTGGTAGTCCTACAATGTGGAAATTTACAATATTGCAACTGCAAAGTGTCACTGGCCGCAATCAGTGTTATGTCAAATATGTTAAAAAACAAAACAAAACATACCATTACATTGCAAAAGTGGATTATATTTATTCCACATTTAGTTCACATTTATATTCCGGTATATAAAATCTGATTTTTATGAAAAAATACTGGTTATAACCAACTGACATTGGGTTGCATGGCATCATAGACCCAATAAGATAAGATATACTAACCAACAAAGTGGACAGTAAAAGTAAAAAGCTCCAATATAAAGAATAAAGAACAATAAATAATACTTGAAAAACAATGAAAAACAATGGTAGTAAGAAATATAGTAAATAATACTAAGAGAAGTAACCCTATATTACACAACGGTGATGTAGTTTCAGGTGTAGTTTGTCACATTGTCCAGGTTGGGAACAGTAGAAATCTGCACATTTAATCATACTGTTCATTTCGTATTAGTTCATGTTCCCTCTGACATCTATACACTTGATTTCCCCTTTTTTTAAAAGCAGAAAAACAAGAACTATTTGGTTCTGAGCTCATGTCCCTCAACCTTGACCCTTGTGTCTAATAATATAAATGTCCAGCTTTGAATAACTTCCTCTCACAGCTCCCCTGGCACTGAGAGTACAGCAGCTCTACAGCTCCTCTGCTTTATCCATCACAAAGATCTAAAGGTTTCAGCGTTATTGTTTTGTGTTTCATGTAAACTGTAAAGCAATGTTTTACTCTTTTTAAAACCTCTATAAGGGAAAAGTAGTACCATTGCTGCTTATATTAAAATTGTTAAGTATTTAGATCCTTTACTCCTGTAGAAATACTGATGTCACTGCTGTAATAGTATGTATTATCATGCAATAAAGTGTCACATGTGACTGTTGTACTCATACATATTATATGATAAGATACAATAAAATGCAAAAGCAGAATTTTACTATTGCAGGGAGCTGAATGGAGCCCACGTTGAAGTCATTTACAAGACTGCACTTAATGGTTAGTTTGATTATTGACTTTTTTTTTTAACTTTAATTAATAAGTTGATTAGTTGCTCATGTTAAATAAAACACAAAACAAAGATAATAATGATAAATAAACAAAACAAACATAATTATACTCATATGATTCCAGACATTTTTAGACATTTTCAGAATTTGAATATCAAAAATTTAATTGAAGACATTTTGACTCTACATTTGGGTAAATATCTAATATCTTGTCCAGTTTACATTGCCTTTCCTGATGATCTGCAACTCGGGGAAGTATCTCTTCTAGAAATTCACGTCATTTTTAGACAATGCAGAGTTACGCTTAAACAATAAAGCACAATGTCACTTCTCTTCCTCATCTTTGTTTCGTTTGACACCAAGCAAAGGAACCTAACATCATCAATCAATGCAAGACATTAAGATACAATACAGAGCCTGACTGATACTGGATTTTTGAGCCAATACCAATATATACTGGCTGAAAATCTTATATATGCTGATATTAATATATACTTTTTTCATTGTGGTTACCAAACATCTTTGACAAAGGATGCTGTGATTTTACAGTTTACAAACTCTAATTTATAAAAATATGACTGAATGATTAGTGCACTGAAAATAAGTAAACTTCACTGGAAATGTAATTATTATAAATTCCTATATATCAGTGCATGTCAGACAACATATATGCCAATACTGATATAACAAAAGTATTCACAGTTTTTAGGCTTTTACAAACGTGAATGAAAGTAGCTACAAGAACAAAGTGGATAAAAAAAAAGATATAATATGAAGTGGACAAAAGTAGTTGTTGAAGAATATGAGCAGCCTGATCACCATATCCTGCTAAAAATGATGAATGTGCCTAAAAAATGCGCTTGATAATTATTGCGTCACTGAGATTTCACATGCCAAACAACCCCTTCTTCCTGTGTAGATGGAGAGGAAGCACTCAACAACAAGAGCCATGATAGTAGTAAAAGCACCTCACTTAAACATGAGAAACCGCTTCAAATTGGCACCGCCACAAATAAACCACTAAAATGAACAATATATAACATTGTGTCGGTGTTACTGACACAGTTCTCCTCTGTGCTACAGTTGTAGTAACCCCTCCAGCTCTCAGTGGAAACAATGTAAGTGGCTGTAAACAGTGACTTCCTCTTTTCTTTTTTCCCCTCATTTTGTACCAGCTGCTACTAACAAATATAAAAAGGCAGCTAACAACAATATCAACTACATTAATGAAGAACAAAACAAAAAACACAACCAGAGCGACCCACATGATGTAAAGTCATATTTATGAAACTGTATTAGTACACACTGAATCAGGTTTCAGAAATAGAGAATAAGTAATTCACACCACACATATCAGCTAACATCTTGGATTACTGAGGCACGCTTACCACCTGGATGACTGCTTTTACAAAGCACACAGCTGGGTTAGGTCAAGTCTGTTTATATAGCAGAAAAGGGGGACTAAACCAAGGACACTACAAACTTAAAACAGAGATGCTGTAACTAGCTTTTCACTGGAGCAGAAAGAGCTACACACAAGCAAACACTATGTAGCAAAAGCAAAGTAGAGCAGAGCTAATAATGCATGTTTCACCTACCACAATTACACTCTTCTCTCAAGACATGGCGGGCAAACGGGAAGAAAACAAGTAAATATGTATATATATAACAAGTTATCTCGACATTTTGGGTAAAACATTGCAAAGCAGACGTCGCAGGCGCTGTCTGCACCCCGCTCAAAAAAAAAAAAAAAAATACTGACTGATAATTTCCGCTTTCTTTCACTCTCTGGATGACAGGTCACCAAGCCGTCCTACGAATCGCAGTAATATCACGGCAACATCCAATGAGCAGTATATGAGTTATAACGCTGATATTAGCAGTGGGAGTTCATGCATGACAGGATTTCTGCATTAATACTTATACTGCTCTTTTTCTGCAGCAATATAGGCTGTGTCATAGTTATGGTTTTAGTTTTTTTGCACTATGAAAATATTTCATAACCAGATATGTCATTCATTTGGATAAAAGCATGTACACAGGAACAAATATAACGTTATGTAGTTTATGTATGTATGGTTACTGAGATACTAAAATAGATTATTACAAGCTAACCAGCATGCCTCTAGTTTATCCTTCATAAAATATAAACATTAATATCACAGGTAGCAACAGAAACATGATCTTAAGTGTTTAATTTTATATATAAACAGGTTCATGATAAAATATCAAATGGTCCGAGGCTATAACCACCAGAGAAAACAAACAAAAGAGGCATTTATTTTTAGACATAACGTCATATGTACTATATAAAAGAAGCTGTATGTTGCTAACCGTGTTGTCGTCACACTAAATTTAATTCAATACACATCGAAAACATAACAACATGAACCGCTGCTGTGATGCTCCAGGTAATAGTCACAGCCCACACAGCGCTAACTAGTAACTGCATTAGGATTACATGCTAGCATTAGCTCGTTAGCTGTGGTTGGGTTTTTTTTTTACCTTCCGTTGATGTCCACGGGAAGGGTAACGTCGTCCCCTACAACAGAATCCATAATAGCGGTTGATTTATGTTGTGCTCTCTTCGGGGTAATATTACATTTTATCGACAAGACGCGGCGTAAACTTCGAAAAGCGGGACGGAATTCAAAATAGTCCAGGCTACCGCCATCATGATATGGTAAACGTCACCAGCGTTATTTTTTGGTCACCCGCATTTGGTGAGGACCCGCCCCTACTCTGCCTCTGATTGGTTCAGGCAGTATCCATGTCCCGCCTCTTGCCTAAATCTACTCGATCAAAGCAACGAAGGTAACAAATACTAGCCAATCAGAGGGGTATTGGGGCGGGTCTTCACGGAATGCGGGTGTGTGAAAAAACAAGGCACGTCACCATTGTGCACGTTGGAAATTGGTGCTGCCTTCATGTATATGTAGGAAATATGAAAATTACATTCTGATTCTCCCACGGTGATGAGACACAGTGGATGTAATAAAAATATAAATATTTTGAGGTAAAGCCAAAACAACAAAAATAAATCTATGCTATTTTTGCCAGCAATATTTGTACTTATTTACAGCAATGCTTACATGCAATACTTATTCAAGTAATGAGAGTGAGGAATTTTTGAACACCTCCAAAGGCAGCATAGAACTGGGACAAAGCGATTGGCCAAAACAAACACTTTGGGGAGGTCCATAAGGATCAAAAATATGGAGCTAGATGAGCAATATGCTCCATGAGCAACCAGCCATATGTTTATGTTACCATGTCAACACATTTTTTTAAAAAAAGTGTTTTTATTTAGCAGGTGCAAAAAATATCTCCTTGACTTATAAATATCGTCAAGGTCAGACAGCTAACATACAACACACCAAATACAGTAAATAATAATACCAAAACTTCATTTAACTAAATCAACTTTATTTTATGCTTTTTTAACTTCACTTTGTCTTCTATCTATTTTTATCTATTTTAGTCTAGCTTTTATTTCACTCTATTTTATTATCATTACTACAATTATTATAGTTTGAAAATATATTTGAATATATTTTCTTGTCTTAATTCTAATAGTTGTTTTGTTATGGTGTACACTCTTATTATTGGCTTGCCAGTCATCTTTACTAACCTGTATGAAAGGTAATCTGCAAATAAAGCTTGATTAATTTATTGATTGATTAATTGAAATCTGTAAGTATGCTGTCTTCTTGCAAAATATGTGGCATGCATGGGAGAACCATGCAAAATAAATAAATAAATATGGCTTGTATATGGGCGTTGTTTAACTTCCCTAAATGATTCAAACTGAAGCTGTGATAAAATTCCCTTGTGTTTGTCTCTTACATACTCATCAAATATGTAAATATTTCACAACATAATTTGTATGTGTGTGGTGAGTGAAATAGTGGGTGTGTTGCACCGTGGCTAAAGTGAATGGGTTAATTATAACATTTGGTAGAAAAGTAGTCCGCAGTAATGACTACAATCTGTATTTTATCACCAATTTAGCAAAGTTCAGGAAGGGGTTGAAACATCTGACTTCCACGTAAACAGTTGGTTCAGCTGCACACCAAACGTATCAGTACAACAATAGCGACATCAAGTGGTGTAATTCTTAATTTCAACAGTGCTAGGGAAAACCAAAGACATTTTCTCTTAGCTCTCTTAAAAACTCGATAGGTCAACAGGCCAATCGTATAATTTGATGTTGAAAAGGTAACAATGTTATCTTATCTACGTGCCGCAGACTAATGCACTGTATAGTTTATTTTATTTAATTTAAAACATGTTGCAACCTCTGTGTGTGTGTGTGACAGAGAGAGAGAGAGAGAGAGAGAGAGAGCACACACACACACACACACATCTCATATCCCAGCCCACCATCAGGAAAATCCGGTGTTTTCAGTTCTGCTGTGTTCAATTTTAGGAGAAAAGGGAGAGGTTTTTTTGCCTGAACACATCTTCAACCACCACAACCACCATGGCCTTTGTATCTAATAAAGGTATTAGCTATGTGCAGCAACATGCCTTTTACAAATCTCTGTTGAGGGTGTAAGAATGGGAAATAATATCAAAAGAACTGTTAATCATACATTTACAAACCTATTAGTCTAAGTGCGCTCTACTTGTCAGCAATTAAAAAATAATAATCACCACACAAATTGAAAGTATTTATTGAACAAATGAACACTGAACAATGAATAAAAAATTGACAGAGAGAGGATGTAGGCACCAGATGATCTTGTTCAGAGTTTGATGACACACTGTATTTGGCTGATATTCCCGAACAGGTTTTAATTGTAATTGTAACAGAAAATCTTTGCTCATGTGTAAAATGTGAGGTATTCTTAGCTCCTTTTAATGACTACAACAGATTTACAAAAAGAAGAAACAATTTTCACATATTTGTTTCTCAAATATATTATAACACAAGTTATAGTATAGCACAGAGTCCTGGTACAGTACAAGGTTGATTATCATATAGGAAAAAAAAAACAACATAAAGCAAAAATAACAAAAAATTATAAAAATAAAAGATAATTAACATTGCAATAAATTTGTTCTCTGGAGCCCCAAATTTACACATAAAAAAAATCTATAAACTCCAAGACCAGTTGGGCAAACTGATATATAAAGATGTCAGAAAGAGTAGTATTGCTTCAACCAACATAAAATTTGCTCAGTCGGTAACCACGTTTAAAATTAGAACATTAAATAACATTAAATTAGCAGGAGGGGATCCACTGTATACAGCACGGTTTGCACAATTATACACACTTGTGTCTGCTACAACAAGGAAACCATTATTTAACTAAAACTATCTTCACTAGTTGTGTTTTCTAAGAAATATTACATACAGCTGTGTGGGGGCTTTGTACAAAGAAAAAGAAGACTTTATCCTTAACAAATATTTCAAAACCTATGATTTATACTGGATACAAAAGGGAGAAATGTTTTTAGTTTCTATTGTTATCTCTAAAATAGTTTCCCTCAGAGTAAGCATCTCTGTAAATTGCAGCATTGAATTAAAACAGTTTTGAATAAACAACAGATGGATGACTATTAGGGAACTATGTGAAAACGTCTTGGATAGGGTTATACCATTATAGTGCNCACCATGCATTAAAGAGAGGACTGGATAGAAGATGGATGGTTTTTGATTCCTTCCATTTTGATTCCTGGACCCACTCTCCCCTCTCTCTCTCTCTTTCCTGTGGCTCAGTTCTCCTCTAGGGATTGTTGCACCTGTAGCCTGCCTGCTGTAAGTGGGGGAGAAGAGACTCCTGGTCCCATGTGGTAATGAGTAAATAATATTTACCCTCCTATTTTTTGTATCATAAGCAAAGAAATTATAAGATTGATTTCACACTCCACAGTTGCAGAGAAATAAACAAAATACTATTTAGAACTAGAGCTTCAAACACCAAAGCTTTTTTTCTTTCTTTTTTTTTTTTTTTGTGCTTTGACCTCCAATCTCCACAACCGCAGATATTCTCCCGAATCATCAGTGGCATCCGATCAATCCGTTCAATAATGTACGAGTAAGTAAGTACCGCGATGAGTATTTAATGCGTTGACCCCGTGTGTGTCCATGTGAACGGATTGTGTGCATTAGTTTGCGAGCTGGCTGGGTGCCGCTGGTTTTCCCTAATTAGGAAGGAAACTGTAAGCCATGATCTCCTGTTTTGGAGCCCCAGTAAGATAAAGATGTAAATTCTGCTCATTATAAGTAAATGAGCCTGCCTCGGAAAAAAAAAAAAAAACAAGGAGATGAGCACCAAAGGCAAATAAAATGGCACCCCTGAAAAATCCTTCCATATAAGTTTAAAATATCAAATTATCTTCTCATTTTCTATTGCACTTGAAGATTATTTCTTTACATAAGATATACATGTATAAAAGTTTATAATAAGCATACTTATATATGTACATTTAACTGATCCCAATTATTTTAATTCTTCTCTTCTTACAGAAATGAATTCCTGGTATTTCCAAAAAAAAAAAAAAAAGTACACACAGTATACAGAATGTATACAAAAATAAGTTACTGTAATGTCCACTGATTAACTTGGCCTTGGTCTCCCTTCACTTAGCAATGTCCCAGAGAGATTGTGTGGCATAGAGCCTTTTTTTCTCCAAGTGGGCGTACATGTGGAGATCCTTGACGAGTTTGAAAAAGCTATTGCTATTATAGTGCAAGAACTCCCCTGCTCCTTCTCAGCTCTTCCTTGTCCCCTGCTTTGTCCACCCAGCTCCCCATATTTCCTCCCTCTGTGTCTGCAGTCTAACGGGAGTTCGGCAGAGTGAAGCAGGGCTGTTTGGGGGAGGCTTGTTCTTGCTTGGACAGTGTTTGGCCACAGATTGGAGGAGACTGCTCTAATCTCCACACCCGTGTGACGGTGTCATCTAGGGGTGATGATCCTTCCATGCACTGCAGCCCTCACAGGAAGCATACAGGGCCTACTTCTAAGAGGTAATGTGAGCCAGGAGTAGTCTTTGGAAGGTTGTAGATGTCAACCACAGGGAGCAAGGTGGGGTCCAGGGAGTGGAACACAAAATGGGTCTGGTGCCAGCGGCCATCTTTTATCTGGAAGCCAGATAAGTGAGACATTTTTTAGTCTAAAAAACATGAGTGCCACCATTATGGCAATATGTATGAAAGTGAAATGATTGTCAACTGCAGTACACAAAGCCAGATGAACACGTTAGTCCTACCCAGCATGAGTCTTCCAAGACTTCTGGCTCGAGCTCTCCTCCCTCAAACACCTCCCCATTCCAGGCCTTAAATTTCACAGACCCCTGGGCAGCTGGCTGATTCTCAGCTGTCCTCCAAACTGAGATGTTCAGGCAGTGGACGATGATGTGCTGGACTGCCTCTGAACTCAGCAGGTGCAGGAAGTTCAGCTGGACACGACCAACACTGATTGCTGTCTGCTCAAAAAAACAAAACAGGCTCTGGTCAACATGGCCGTTATGCGGTCATAAGTGTAATATCTACAATTTTATAGTCTTCTAGACTTTGCTGATGTAATTTGGATTTTATTACATCTTAAATACCTTGGTTACAGTTATTGGTTTCAGGCAAGTCTGTCCTCCTCCGGTAAAGTTGCAGGAGACTTCAATCATATCTGACGAGCAGCCCAAGTTGGGGTCAATCCAATAAGTGCCTGAAACACATTTGAGACCATTACTCTCCTCTAAACATAAGACTACTCTTCCTCTCTGTCTCTGTATACAGCACACACATACACACACTCACCATCATTTAACTTCTGTTCACAGCTGTGCAGGTCCCTGCAGATGCGGGCGGGGTTGTCTCTAGTGCCCAGTGGGTTCTTTAGGCTCTGGATCAGGTTACTGAGGTAGTGGAGGGTCTTAAAGATCTCTGTGCCCTGGTCCAGCATCGGCAGGTCCATCACTGGCTTATTCTGCCGTTGGAGGACAGAAGAAAGAAGAGGGGATAAAAAAGAAGATGAGTCTGTACAGTTTGCAATTGATTTGAATTCATAACAACACAAAGACATGTTAGTCATGCACTAACCTCAGTCCTGAGTGGAGTGTGTGAATCCATAAACAAAACACCATCTTCTTTCTGTAGTGAAATAACAAAAACTTATGTCCTCTTCTTTTACACATTACTCTATA
>JANJYP010009581.1:0-10284 GCA_024605115.1 Rastrelliger brachysoma | reverse complement strand
TTTTTTTTAAATTGGTCCAGTATTGAGCAAAACAGCTTTAGCTGGCAGCTGTGAAAAGGGCTGCAATGTAATCTGACAGGGCAGTAGCACCTCGTCAGTGTCCATCCAGTAAAAGCACATGTTTTTACCACTGACAGACTCAATGGACAGGTTGTCATTATGAGTGTCTGACAACGTTATGGAAATCATCATGGAGAAAAAAAATTCTTTACCTTTGCATTTCATTCAGTCAGTTTGTTATTGTGTCTAACCTAGTCTTGCTCAAGGAGAAGTTCTGAAATCTTGCAATAGTTGAGCTGTTGTCGAAACCATGACTTTGAAAATCTTTTAGATAACACTAAGCTACACTTTCTGTATTCCAACACAACAAACTCCTCTCTCCAGTGCTTGTTGTGACTGAACTCTCACTAGCTTTCAGAACAAGATTTGAGACCATAGAATGAGACTGAGATTAGATACAATAAGCTAAAGGTAAAGGAAAACCTTTTATTTCTTTGTAGGGTCCTTTCCATAATGTTAGTAGATGCAATACAATCTCAGCCTGTTAGTAACAAAAAATGAGCACTTTTGGTGGGTGAACATTGATTGAGCACTTTTGTCCCATCAATCGTTTTAGCTGCCGCTGAAACACTCTCACTCAAAGCTGAACCAATTTCAAAAATGGTTGTCCATATTAGTCACTTAGGCAAAAGAAGATCTAGGTAGAAAAATACCAGTTATCATTAAAATAAGCTTGCAGTTTACACCACCTTTTTCCACCATCTATATCTCAGTGAAGTAGCTTCTTTTTTTCTTGCTCCATGACACAGTACATGCTACTGATGTTCCTTCTTCTCCTGTCATGTGATAGCAGGTTCTCTAGTGTGGTCTTGTAGCTTTCACAGTGTATGAGGAGAAACACACTTTTGATATAGAAAAAGTCCAGCTCATGTCTGGACAGAGATTCTGTTGGGCAAATTTTACTCCAATTGTGCTGTATGTGCAAAGCTAAATTAGCTACATCTTGACTGTCACTTCATATTTAACCAAAAATCATTACAGTTGTATATCGATCTTCTCATCTAACTTGGCAACAAAGAAAATGCTGAAAGTGAATTACCCAAAATGCTTCATTCCTTCAGTGCCACAGTCCTGTTGACATAGCACTTCAATCACTCCACTTATACTGGTGTTGCATTGTTACACTGTGACATTGAGCCAAAATACTCTCTCTGCCTCACTGTCAGCTGTTATACTGTTATGATATGTTGTGAAATGATCTTGACACTTTCTCTTGAAGTTATTGTGTGTGAGGAGTTTGCTCAAGGCACTCAGCTTGAGCTACTATCAGGGACAACATGACCCACACAATCTGAGAAATACGTCCTAATTTACTGATTTTATTTTTCATTCATTGTATCCTTCATTCCTTTAGGCTTTACCTCTCCCTTTGAACCCCTCTTTTCATCCA
Source organism: Rastrelliger brachysoma (assembly GCA_024605115.1). Classification (NCBI taxonomy): domain Eukaryota; kingdom Metazoa; phylum Chordata; class Actinopteri; order Scombriformes; family Scombridae; genus Rastrelliger; species Rastrelliger brachysoma. The sequence goes on along the minus strand of JANJYP010009581.1, from coordinate 8,834 downwards.
ACCACTTTTCCCTGCCGTCATTCCAGCTGACCTTGCCTCATTAGCTGTACCCTCTGATTTCAACATTTCTTCTGATTTCTTCTGAATGAAGAATTTTATTAAAGAATTAATTGGACATGTGTGAAGCAGCCGTTGAAATCAAACGAGTCCCTGGGCTGCCAGCTCTATGTTTGGTAAAAAAGAGGGAAGAAACAGAGGGATGAGAAGCAGCCACCGTTTGAACAGTTGGTTGCACTGACAGGAAAGCATCCATCAGTGCTTGATGGGCAACAGCAGGTTACCAGGTATTAGCCCAGGGTAGAGAGCAGGCTGCACCAATGAACACACATTCACAAATATTACTCCAATAGTTAACCCATCATTGCTTTGTGAAATATGAAAAGCAGGTTGTTCTTTTCCCAGAGGTAATTATAGACCGTATTTGCAAATTTACCTCAGTTGTCTCAGTGGGACCTCTTATTCAATGGATGACTCCCCATCAGAATCACAGATCATGCCTGTAAAGTCCCACTACAGTGGTAATGCATGAGGACAGCTGAGAGCCTGTGGCTTTCTGCGGTTGTGATGAGATGTGTAATTAGCCAAAGCAGCCTGACAAACTGCTGCAGGGGCATGAGAGACAAAGGGAAATGAGCCAAGAGAGAGGTCAGGAGGAGTGGAGAGGAGACGAGAGGAGAGGAGAGAAGTTATTGCAGTCTGTAAAATTCAAGGGTGATCAAGTTTTGTGCAATCATGCAATCGTATTTCATTGTTTTATCTCTATATTAAAGACACACAAGCTCACATCTAAAATCTCTTTTTCTTTATACGCAATACACTCTTTCCGTTTGGGTGATTTCAGGAATTTTCTCATTAAATGTGGATAAGCGCCGATTCGAGGACAACTGCAGTATTTAGGATAAATAGCAAGCGGGGGTGCAAGGCTACAGTCTGAATCAGCCAGTTTGCTTGCACCGCCAAAAGTCCAGGTGGAAGAGGTGGAGGTTAACATCACCGATCAGGGTAATTAATTGCTTCAATTTAGTCATTAAGCGTTGAGTTGGAGCCGAGAGCTGACACCTGCAGGGTCTCAGAGAGTGTCACAAAGAGAAAGAGAGGTGAAGAGTGAAAGAGAAGTACAACTAAATATTGAGAATGCCATTTAAATCTGTCCATGAAGTTCTACGTAAAGTAAGTGTAGAAATATTAGGAGGACATCATCATGAAAAGAGTTTGGATGTATTCTACCTAGTATGAAGGTGTAAGTGTGTGTTTGTGTGTGGGCCATAGATGGACATTGTGACAAGCCCCTGAAGTGAGACCTTCTCTGGGACTACTTTGCCAACTCAGTGCTCCCACAGAGAGGGAGGAAGAGGCAGGAAATTGAAGGGGGTGGGGGCAGAGAGAGAGAAAGAGAAAAAAAAAACTAATAAAAACATAGTGTGTAGAATTTTATACTGGGAGGTAATGTGACGTTTAATGCGCTACAACAGTGCCATTAATGATCATTTCTTCAGAAAAAAAATGTAGCATTTTACGGTCTCTGTAGTAAACAACTTGGTTGAACTAAAAGCATTTGCTAAACAAATGGTATCCTTGAGAGACTCTCAGTTTCTACCATCAGCACAGAGAGACTGTACTCACTAGAAAAAACATTATTTGTTGTTTGTTCAGAGGTTTAAATCTGCTTTTGTTGATATACACCTACAAAGTGACACTTGTGGTCAACCAAATATGTAATTTCTCAGAGGGAAAGTTGGCAAACAGTGGTGTGACATTGTTATAGCACTGCAAAACCTGTCAATAAGGACAAGGTCATGGTATATAATAAGAAAATTATTTTTCTATATGCCATTTCCTACTAACAATGTTGCTTTCTCTTAACCATCATTAGAGTCTCCCATAACCTCAGCCAAGTTGTGTTCAGGGATGGGAATGTGCCAGTCAAAACTTTTGACAAGTGTATCTCAACATGCAGTCATGCAGTTTGAGATACACTTGTCAAAAGTTTTGACAAGTGTATCTCAACATGCAGTCATGCAGTTTGATGCAGTACACATGTTCGTTAGGCTCAGAAGATGAATCCTAATTACTTTGTTGATCACCAAACTTTTTTCATCCAGCACTCCTATAATGTTATAGTTAAAGTGTATGGTGGATGCATACATTGAGAAAAATACAGCAGGTTCTGGGCCAAACAACAAATTCTAATTTTTCTAATTCATTTAACATTATTAGTACACAGTAATAGGCTAAAAGATGGGTGAGGGTTTCTATGCAAGCTAAGTATTCAGAGTAAATGACCTATCAAGAAGTCTTGTAGTGGTCATCAGACTGAGCCCCATGACAGATGACACCATTCTCTAGCCCTGACAAAACTTACCTCTCAATTCCACCTCCACACAACCAAAGAGCAGATAGTCACCAGCTTAGCCCAACCTTTCTTTGTTGCTTCTGCTTTGTGTAAACTACTGTGGGTGGCCCCATTGGGATGATAAGCAGTTTTATTTTAACACTATAGCTACTCAGTGGTCCAGCCATCATCAGAATGGTGATCCCTGACTTTTCATCCCACACCACCATCAGATATTGCCTTAACTCTCAGCTGTACTTTTTTTTTTTACTAATGTTTGCCTATCAGCAAGTGTTACTATGCCAACTAAATTATGGTACACATAATAATTTAGGATTACAACATTGTCATTGTGAACATGTTAGCATGCTGACATTGCGAGGATATAAAGCATTTATCTCTAAACACAGCTGTGTTTAAGCACAGACTCACAGACACCATGATTGTAGACTCTTAGCTGTGTTTTAACCATGACCACAATTTGCCTCAATCTGAACCGAGTACTATAGTTAAAGTAACTTAAATTTAACAGAGGTTAACAGAGGTCACAGTTATATGGGTTGTGATGAAGTGAACAAAGCAAGGAGATTATCTTGTAGTATAGATATGAGGACTTAACAAACATGTTGTCATATTGATAAGGGCACAGGACCAGGGACTTTTTAGAAGACACTGATAAATGGCTTTATTTGAGGACAATACCCAAGATATTTGTTTGAAAAAAGGCAGATAAAGAAGAAGGGTGTGCGAATGACTAATGGGAGTCTTTGGCTGTTATACACAATCATGCTTTTAAATAACAGATGGTTGGAGGAAACTGTCCTGCGTCTCTGTCCCATCAAGTTGGTTTGATATAGAGGATAAGGATAGTGTTAAATGTATATACTGTCTCTCCTCCTAAATCCTTTCTAACATGGTACAAGCTCTTCTACGTCTCTTCTACGTCTCATTCTCTTCCTCCATCTGTTTTCTATTCACTTCTTCCTTTTGACTCTCCTCTGCCTGCTCCTCGAGCTCTTTTCTTTTGCTCTTCTTGTGCTTGTGCTCCTCTGATGCTTTATGAACTGCATTTCCTCTTGTGTTCCATTGCTGAGTAATTGCTGTACAGGCTGGAGGAGGTTACAATGACGCGCCAACACTCATTCTCTCTGATATTCAAATGAGCCTCTGCATCCTCGTTTGTCATCAGTTCAGTGGTGTGTGTATTTGTGTGTGTGTGTGTGAGTGAGAATGTGTTTGTGTGTGCACGTGCATGTGGTGTCTAATCTCTTATTTAGACTATCACACGGGAAAGGCATTAACATCAGTCGGGTGAGAAATTAGAAACGGAGCTGATTAATTCCTGGCAAAAAGGAATTACAGGGTGCTTCCCTGCCATCCTCTTTGTTGTGGGACCAGGATTTACCTGCAGTGTGATTGAAGGTGGCTGCTCTGTGCTGCCACCGTCATTAATAATCAGCAGCTTTCAGGAAGATTCATGCTGCCATGAGCTCGTTGGTTCAAAACACTTAGCCATTACGCATGACACTGAGGGCCTGATATATGACAGGCTAATAGCTCTGCACTCCAGAACCAATGCTGCTGAACAACAATAAGAACCATTAAGCTATTATCAAACAAGATTAGAAGAACAAGTTACATTTTAATTTAAATGGCAGCTTGTCACAAACGACATGCCGAATTAAAAATGGGCGGGTAATACACAATTAACACAATTATCCTTCTTTTTCATTTTCTTCATTTTATATTGTTATAAATTAGGAACTCAGCAGCTGTGCACTCCTCTCTGAGACCTGTGTGTGTGTTTGTGTTTGTGCGTGTGTGTGTTCATCTGTTGTGAAGTGCTATTGGGAAAACACTGACGCTGTTGACTCAACAACAAGAAACAGCATTTCTCAGTGAATTGGTTTAGCTACAGCACTGAAATCATTCTCATTTAGTCAGCTCACAGAGTAAAAATCCTCCACTACTTCTCTACAGCAGGGCAAAATATAATAAATGTGATCAAATTTACAGGCTGCTAACACTGTTCTCCACTGTAAAGCGGTTAATTTGCTTCCAATAAAGCAGCGGTAGAAACTAAATCACTTTATTACTTTATATTCAGCGCAGGAGCGCCTTAAATTTTTTTCCTTGACTTTTCTACTGAAGGTGGATTCAGTGGAGATGAATAAGCACTTTATGGCTGGCTCTAATTTTCCCTGGTCAAGTGTTAGGCTACAGGTACTAATCTGTTTTATTACATTAAGTCAGGTGATGAGGCCACTTGGGTAATTTTATAGAAAGAGAAGTGTGTAATGCTACAGCATAGCCTTAAACTTTGTTCAGAACTCCTAATATGCCACAAGGAATATTTGGAAAACATTAAAGAAATATACAGTGTTTTATAGTTATAACTCTTTAATGCACTGGAAACCATTTATAGCTTTTTCAAGGACACCTACAAGGACATGAGCAACTGCCTGTTGTGTATATGAAATACAAAGGCCATATAATATATCGAAGGACTTTTTCTGTGCACATGTTGCGGCGGAAACATCCAGGATTCGAGGGCTGTCAATTAGGAACACGATATAGCGGAGCTGATCAAAGGCCTGCCTGATGTAGCCTGGCCTCTTTGTTCCTGTCTCAAGGGATGGGAGGGGGGGAAAGGGGCGGTGGTGGTGGAGGGAGAGAATATCGATGCTCCGCTACATCTGGTTCACACACACTCGAAGGGCTTCTCATCACTGCCAACACAAACACACGTGCACATACTGTATTTGTTCAGATCAGTCAGCAAATACAAATTGAATGAGCGCGGCTGCACAGAAACAGGGACACACATTTACTAATGCACCTACTCACTCCGCTAAATGTGAGAAAGCCCAGTGGTTTGTCACGTCACACATCCATCATACATCCACCTGCGTGCGTTTATGCAGGTGCTTGAAAAATGAAAGAAAACAGCAAGAGAAAAGCTGATATTATTTCCTTCAGTAAGACCTGCCAAGCCAGGAAGATGATCACCATGCCCAAGATTGATTGTGAGTTTTGTTGCTAATTATTTTCTACCGCCGTTTGAACTGTCTGCTGAAATCCAATTATCAGGCAGTGTGTGTAGCTTACAAGATTGGGGCGGTGATGAGGGGAGGGAGGATTGGGAAGGATGAGACAGAGATAGCGACTTAAGGAAACACACTGTCTGGCTGGAAGATATGAGAAGTTTCATTGAGGGAAAACCTTAATAAAAGATGCTTAGTAACACTTGTTTACTTTGAACATAGGCTATAGGTTTGGTTTTTGTGCCTTTCTAGTCACCAGATAAAGGCACAAACTTTAAAGTATCCTCACTCATGAGACAAAATGAGAAGAAGCCTCTGGAAATCTCCATTGTCGATTACAAGCTAAAAAGATGACAAGGTGTAATTTAAAAACTGTAAACTTTGCAGCAGGGAGCAAAGCACATAGCTTGTTTTAAATTGATCCCTCTGGTAGCACGCTGACTGACTCATAATGACATCGTAAAAAACAGCCTAAAACTAACAATCAAGTGTACCTCAAATGAAAATACGCCCCTCTGTGAAATGTCAATTTGTGTCAGCTGCCTTGTTGTGATTTATGGAGCTTGTGCACAGTGTAGGTGGCCTGCTGCATGCTCAGTACCCCACCACTCTCCCACACACATACCCTCAAATTAGTTGTCACGCCTGGACATAGCAAGCTGCTGGGCCCCAGCAGGTAACCCGTATTCTTAGACAGATAGGGTTAGAGCAGGCACCAGATAAATAAGTAAATAAACCTTGGCCTTAGGCAGGTCTCATCAATTCTGATTCTCCCAAATGAGTGTGCCTGAGAATCGATATACCTAGGGGATCCCAGTCTGTCTCCATCTCAGACCGGGAATCGTGCTCAGACTCAGCTTAGCAATAAAGCTGGAAATAGCCAGGCTGCACCATTAAACCCCTTCTACTCTCACTCCTTACCTATCCCTCTTCCCCTTCAGCGATCTCCCATGTTGTCATCTTTTTCATAGGAGTGTTTCACAGCAACTGTCATTCCTCTCCTCTGTGTCTCCCGTGGCTGCTCTCCCATCAGCGTCTCACACCTTCCTCACCCACCTTATTTACACCTCAGCAAGCCTCTGTTTTGTCGCTTCTGACAGGAGACTGAAAACATCTTCAGACTTTCATGATTCATTAGCCATTCTAAGGGTGATTATTTAATAAGTGCAGAGCACACTAAAGCTATACCGCCACTATAGGCATGTTGCTTTCTTTTCACGGTCCTTTGTCCCTGTGGCATTTTTTTTCTTAGTGCTTTNTCCAGCCATGATTTCCTCCCAATTCCAATTTTTACTCAATTTATTCAGTGTACTTTGATGCTCTACATCTTGTTTCTTCCTCTCATCAGTTTTTAAAACCTCCTTTTCCAGCATGGTTCATGTTTTTTTTTTTTTTTTGTAGAGTGGAAGACCTGACCAACATTCACGTTGTCTATTTAAAGTTCAATTAAACTTCTCATTTGTTGCAAACCTTCAGTATTAAGAAAATGTGTTTCATAAAGCATAATAAAAAGTTTTAATGAGAGGAATAGCAAGTGTGATATTATAACAAATGACTATTTTCATTCAGCAGTCACAGACACTGCTCATTAATTTTTCAGGGCTTCTGGGTGTGCTCTTAAACACACATTCTTACGTATTGTCTTCTCCAGTTTACTGTCTTCATCACACACTTGTTTTAACCAAACATGATTTTTAACCACGCGAGCAGTGTTGCTCCCAGGATGGCTATGTTGGTCAGTCAGACAGTACAAATTGTCCAACACCAGCAAACCTATTCCCATTGGCCTCAGCAGCATTTTGTCAGGCAAATTAACAAATGTTAGCATATGAAAATACTAAACTAAGATAGTGAACATGATAAATATTATACCTGCTAAACATTTGTCTATGAGTATCGTTACTGTAAGAATGTCACCATACTGTGCATAAGTACTAGCTTGGCTGGTTTGCGTGTGCAAACTTGACATCACCCGGAAAAAAATGTTCAAGCTAATCTACTAACATGGTGCACTAAGGTTTGCATTTTTCAAATGTGCAAGATAATATGTGTTGTCCATTTAGTACATAACATTAGCTATAGGCCTAATGAATATGCAGTATGTGGAATTTCAACCCTAGTGTGTAAAGTACAGGGAGGACAAGTATGTTATTTGGCACATGTATCGTGACGTACCAAATTTTGCTAATTTTGTGGACGGTAACAGCATCTATAAATAATACCTTTGAAGGGAAGGTAGGGAAGTCACAGGTGACTTCTGTTACTGTGGAGAGGAGTAGAAGGAGGAGGAGAACTGACTTTTCCCAGCCATTTTAATATTTTTTGAGTGGAATATTTTCGGTTTTCCCTTCAGCATTGACTTTGTCACAAAAATTTCTAGCATATAGCATTTTTTCTGGTAATATCAATATCAATATAAATCAGTATATACTCAAATTTCATTTTTCACTTGTTCTCTGCTCATTTAAACTCTCCATTAAGACACACAAAACCCTCATTTAAATACTGTTGCCTGCACCTGTTGTCATTTGTAGTTATTCTTAGTAGATCAACCTTAAACCACACACTAATTAAATGTGCAATCTGTCGCACTGAACATGCAATTTAGTACCCTTTATTTGGTATCTTAGTAAATGAGGCCTTTAATCTTGTTTTTAGCCTTTTACAGTTCACTATCTTCACTTGACTGTCTTTATTTAAATCACACACACTAACACACTTTAAATCAAACATGATGTTTAGTGTTGCTATGTTGATCTGTCAGTCATTCATATATATATATATATATATATATATATGTAAAGATATATGTAAATATTAAACCAGCTAAATGTCAGTGTTGTTGGGAGACTGCCAGCATACTAACATTAGCCTTAGTATATTTCATCTACATCGATATTCATTTTCATTTAAAAATGTGTAGTGTTTGCTACATTTACATCTAGAATCCACACTACTCCAGCATTTTCAACTCCCTAAAACAGAGAGTTGCAAACACTGTTGAATCCGCTTTAGTTTGAAAGCTATCCGCTTCAGTTTGAAAGCTATAATGTTCACTTCCTGATTGAGTCTCATCAGTCAGGCTGTCTTTATATTTGTTATTGTTACTTTCAGTTTCACCTGCACTTCTAAGCAAAGAAATCTCTAGTCTTACTTATCTCTATCACTGTTCTTTCTTTTCTGCAACTAAGCAACCAAGTGCATAGTAGACCTAGGAGTATGGACAGATTATTTCTGAAATGAGGCTAAAGGCTTGTATGGAAAGAGTTTGTTTTTAATTTAATACACTGTTTCAAAAAAAGTCTTACTGTTGTTTGTAGCCTTTTATATGTCACTGCTTTCACTTTTCTGTATTTGTATTTTGTGTATATTTGTTTTAATCAAACATGATTTTTTTTTTAAACCACAACTTCCTGCCTGACATTGTGTCAGTCTGGAAGAGTGTTAAGCTGTTTACT
>JANJYP010009579.1:0-53879 GCA_024605115.1 Rastrelliger brachysoma | reverse complement strand
TTTCTTTCTTTCTTTCTTTCTTTCTTTCTTTCTATCTATTTATTGATTGCAGAACCACTTAAGTTCCCTGTCTCCTGACAAACATTAACACTACCAAAATCTATCTTTTCATGCATTCTGGGAAATCTCCACTTAGGTAGTTTATTGAGGATAATTAGTCAACCAGCTCTGCAAGCCCTGAGTGCCATGTGCCCCTGCTGGGCTTCTTACAGAGTTTGAATTCTTTAAGGTTCAAGGACGTCCCAGCATTCCTCCTCCACTGAAACTCAGAGCTGTTCATCTCTGTAATGCCTACAGCACACAGCAGAGTCTTGGACAATTAACTCACAGAGCCTGAGGAGCAGTCGTCCACTTCCCCGACCTCGTAAAGGACCACGTCTTTGATGAACACAGCGATGGCCTTCAGGATAAATGACACAAACAGATGCATGTGGATGTAGTTCCTTGTGCAGTGGAGCTTCCTGGGATGTGCAGAAAGGGAAATAAGAATACAGATTAAGACAAAGAGACAAGACACACACACACTTAAATTCAATAAAGGGGGTCTTCAGGCTAATTATCCAATGTCCTTGGAGTTAATGACTAAAATGACAGCAGATTACAGACTAAATTAACTCATAATTAAGCTCCTTTGTTCCTTTTGTCACTGCGTGGGTGGCTCTGCTTCAGTGTGCACTGCATACACACCTCAGCAATAAAGAGAGCAGGAGAGGTGAATTTCAAAATGACTAATCAGAAAAACTCTTGAAATTCTCAATCATCAATTTTCTGAATACTGATTACATTATCATACTTGAGAAGATTAAATGATTAGAGAGAAATTCAGTTCAGTAACATCTGCCATTGTGTCAAATCTCCCATTAGCTACAATCGTTTGTTTATGCCAGTGATGTTTGTTCCCAGTGCAGGGTCATATTCAGCAGTTACACAGCACATGCCCAATCACTTAAAGTCCCCATGGGAATCATTAAAGTTTCATCTAACTTTATCTCCTAGCCAGGAGAACAAATTTTTCCACAGCTAGTTAAACCTCCAATTGAAATTTGTTGTTATACATATCTTACAAACTAGGACTGTTATTTCATTAAATCTGCTGTCTGCTGTTTTCTTCAGCCTCTACTGTGATGTAAAAGAAAGTATTTATAGCCAATGCCAATGTCATTTTGTGCCTGAATAAAATCACCGTGTGGGACAAGAAGGCTCGGCAGAATGATGGTGATGAAATACCACATGTGCAATGATTTGTTGTTGTGTTTTGGGGGCAAATGTGAAACCTAATCTCCATCTCTGCTGCTGTGCTGCCACTGTGAAGATGCAAAAATATTTATAACACAGACTGTAATTTTCATCACAACAGCAGAGATTATTTCTGCTTTGGCTTATAATCAATGCATTTACTAGATGTATAATTTCCTGTTGAAGGAAAAAAGAAGCACTGTCAGTTTTTCCTGGTACTTGTAGTTAGCGGTAGATTCTCCCCCTCCCACTAACTTACCCTCACTGAAGGCCCTCACTGCAACCTGCCACAGCTTCCCTTGCCACCCACTGTAGTCACACTCCTCACAGGTACATGAGCACCATTAATCATCATCAAAGAAGTGGACACTAAATAGCTTCTCTGCTGGGCTAATATTGCAGGTCATCTCAGTACATTTTTCCTCAGTAGCCACTAAACTGATTATACAACCACATGTTTGTAATGCTGTTGCTTGAGAATACATCAGGATAGTACAGTACACATTTGAAGTGACTGTACTCTACTATATTCAACAACTGTAGTTATTATGGAGAGTTATAGATTAAAATAAACAAAAGAATGAAGTAGTCAAAGTTAGCTCCAACTCAATCAACTACAATATTTAAACAGCTACTTATAGCATTATGCATATCACTGCTTTAACATTCATACATTTAGATGTAGTTTTGTGTTGAAATAAAAAAAGGCCTTTCGGATTAGTGTTATTTTTTGGCCACTTGGGGGCTATGGAAATAAACTGTGAACATAACACTGACTTATCACATTTTATACATCCAGCACTTGTGTAGCAACATTATCATTCATTTGGAGTTCTGTTTCTGCACACCTGGTGAATGAAAATCTAATATTAAATCTTCTTTATCTCTCTCTCTCTTTTTTTTTTTTTTTTTAGCTCTATCAACCCCTGAGGGAAATATCTGAATCTTTAGCTGCAAAATGCTCCACTATGTTCACCAGATAGTTGCCAACTGTGTCAATTTTCCATTTGGTGCTGAGAAGGTAGTGTACAATGGGATTTAGAGCTTTTTGTCTGGAAATAGATAGCTGTGTGTGGCCAAAAATGGCACTATGAGAGTGGATCAAAACAGTAAAGTTGCAGCTGGACAGCCAAACAATGAGATAGAAAATCGCTATAAAGCTCCATAAAGCAGATCGATAAGTCAGTGATAATTCTCTGTTGGTTCATTACATTCATTAAAAGTAGCGCCTCTCACATTACGCATTGTCATTTAATATATTGTTATCATTAAAAAATATATCTTTTACAACTGCTTGAAGTACATTTTCTGTTCGCAGTTTATATTAGAATGAACCACAGGAACAAAAATGGGGTCAATTAAGACAATTATAGCATTTTTCTACCTGTATCAAATCCTGAGCTAACTGGCTGAGCACATACTGAGAGAGAGGGATACTAAATGGAAGTGATAAGCGACCAGTCATCTCCTCTGGCATGGTCTGCTGAGGTAGTAGCATTTCGGCTGTTCACAGGATAAGTCTTAACAGACTCGTTAAGAAGAGCAGCTCTGTCCTGCCCCCTCGACCCAGCGGAGGTGATGGGAGAAAAGAGAATGATGGTTAAGCTATCATTCCTGATACAGAACATGTCCCACTGCACTCTGACAGCATTGGGCAGCTCCTTCAGTGACAGGCTGCACCACCTGCAGTTTGTGAGGATGAGATATAGCAGGTCCTTCCTTACTGCTGCTGCCAGACTGCTCCCAGCAGACCGCACACATCAATACTGACAAATTCACTCATGTGGAATATCAATATTTCCTATGTGAATTCAACCGTTGAGTTTGTTTGCTGATTTACTTATTCATCATATCTTACTTTTTAACTGATATTTCTTGCTATTGCACTATTCCCTTTGCTGCTGTAACATTTCAAATGTTCCTGCTGTGGATTAATGAGGGATCATTTTATTGTTATTATATTTTATATATTACTAGAAATCCTTTATAAGTCTAATTTCCTGTTTTCACGGTTCCATACAATGAAAGGCACAAATATGATACACAGTCATACTTGTGCTTTCTTGTAATCACCAGTCCGCACATACAGCCCTCCCTATAACCCCACCAGGTACCCACTGCCCCTGTCATAATTCTCCCTCTGACTCCCTAGCTTTCATGATTTCACACATTTTTTCTTAATCTCGACCTTGACCTGCCTTGTGGTGTTGGATGCATGGAAGCAAACAAAACTCTCAGGTGGACACACTTTCACACCTAGTGCAGGTTGGATCAGTGACTAATTCGGTATCACACAGCAGTGGCAGTGACAGACTATACAGGAAAAAGCAATTTCCTGCAATGAGAGAAATAAAGGAAGTTTTCCTTCATTCCTGTGGTCCTGAACATGTTAGAGGGTATAGAGTAGAGTATGCATGATTGGATGGGAGAACGAAACCACCTGTTGCATCATATTACAGTGGCTATGAATTTGAGGAGATGAAGTGAACACAGAGGAAGGATGATGTAAAAGTTTCACATCTATCGTACTCATGTGGATTTTGTTTTTGCACCAGAGGAATTAAAGAGTGTTAACTGTTGAAAAAAAGAGTACACAAGAATAATGTAGATATTTACATGAGTGCATATCAATACAAAATTGTTGTTTAAACCATTCTCTACTCACTCCACTGGCTTTCTGTTTCCACCAGGATTAAGTATAAGGTTTCCCTCCTCACACATGCATCCATGCACACTTATTTTTCTTTTTTCTTTGTTTTTAACATGTACTTGAGAGATGTAATCCCCAAACTGCTGCAGCTGTGTGCCATCAAAAGATCATCAAGTTTGAATGACATTGTTCTCCTCTGGAAGTGTTTCTATGTTTCCTTCTGCCTCCCATATTTAAACACAAGTATTCTTTCTGTGCTCAGGTGTGAAGCTGCACTGATAAATGTTTGATATGTAATGGTGGAATGATGTTGATGTCCTCTGTATCACATTGCCCAGCAGGAATTACCATACAATGTCAACATGCTTTATGGTAAATTGCTCATCCTAATGCCCCAGCTGGAGGTTCTGTGGCCGTGATTGTCTCTTTTTATGCTTTACTTTATCCTTTATCTAAATGACTGACTACATGAAGCCAAGAAATAGATTCATCAGCACAATGAGGAATTCTTGACTGCTTGCAAACACACACAAATGCTTTTGTGTGTGTCTTTTTGTATACCTGAAGATGCAGAGGATCACAATTGCTGTGGTAAGGGAAATGAGAGAGACGCTGTGGCCAATGGTATAGCCAATCTTCACTTGCCAAAAAAACTTGCCCTGTAGAGAAATACAGGTCATGTTAAAAGAAAATACATTTATTAAATAACTAATATACAAAGTGATTTGTCTCAGTTAGTTTCGAGAAAGAACTCCACTTTCAGGTACCTAATGAATATAAAGGCAGCATTAGACAGCATGCAGACTAATGCCAGCAGGCTGTGAAAAATGCAGCCAGGGGAGGGGGCTCAGCAAAAAAAGCAGCTGTCATCCAACAAAAAGCTGAGCCAGCCTCAACTTTAGCCATAATGCAACTCAACATCATCTGCCAAGAAGCTGTGCTGGCAAATCACATACACACAAGCGCCCACTCCTGTTGGATTACTTGGTAATGCAAATGCTGTATCCAGCTGTTTACCTTATGATCGCCATAACAAAAGAGAAAATGCTGTCATGACAGTTTTCCAGACAGTTTCAAATTTTGTTGTCTTAGACAACCTAAAATCACACAGTGTAAAGGAGCCTTAGGGGGTCATGAGATGATTAACAAGGCAACCCCAAAAAACTAAAACAGCTGTATCTGCTGCTGATTATCTGTGATTTGGTAGAAAGCTCCAGAAGTGAAGTTTTTTTTGTTGTTTCCAAGGTCAAGAAAGAATCAGTAAAAGGACAATTTGAAGGTAACATAGATAAGAAGTCATTCAATTTTCAAGAAGAGATGAAAATTTAAATATCTATAATACTGTGAAAGGAGATGAAGCTCACTTAGTATGACTGACAGAGAAAGAACACCTTCTGGTCGGACACTGAGGTGAGATTTTTTCCGTCAACTTTTGCCGTCTTTGCCTTACAGTGTAATACTGTATAGTTTTACAGGCTTGTAAAAATGCTTCAAAAGAACCAAACTCCATCAACTGCTTAGAAATATGTAATGGGGAGCCGCACACAGACATGGCTTTAAATTATTTTAAAAAGCTTCTTTCTTCATTCCTATGAAAGATCCCTGTAATCCTCCACAAGTAAGTAGTGAGGTTCAACCTGTCAGGTTCAATTTATGATTTAGTGTTCAAGATAACAACACTTGACCTTAAGTAAAGATTTCTTGAACTACAATCTTGTGTCATTCTCTTTCTTAAGAGAAACCAGAAACCAGTGGTCATAGCTTGGAGCTGGATTTTTTGACAGTGCTGGCTTTAGAGACTTTCAGAGTAGCTTCACAATGTTGCTGTCATGGCACTGTACACTTTGTGCTTGATGGAAATGAGATTAAGAGCTCTGCATCCTGTGGCACACAGAGGTATGAAGTATGCAAAAAGACTGACATCGAATTCCTTTTAGAGTACTTCAGCAGACTGGTCCCTCCTGACTTTCTATGTGGCATACTAATGAGGCTGACTCAGGGAGCAGAGTGCCCACCAAGAAAGCTTTTACCACTCTGTAGTGTACATTCACTTCTCAGAAAGATCCACCTTCATCAACAGAGGCACACAGACAAGATTAGCTCCCTCTGCATTAAATCTAAACTAAATAAAACCAACATTTGATGTATTTATTCTCTTCCTAACCCTGAAGGCAACATGAATAACTTCTAATGACTCAGAATGCCTGATAATAGAAGCAGGAATTAACTGACCTGGCCTTGTCAATGAAAATCAAATGTGTTGTGCAGAGATAGATGTTGACTTATTGTTAATTCATTTTCAATGTTGCATAGTCAGAGGATATTTGCATTAAAGACAATTCATTATTAATGAAAATTTATTAAATAGACTTTCACCTCAACATTGGCACCAAATAAAATCTGTCAGTAACAACATGAAAAACCATTAACATAAAAATATAGCTTTTCTAAAGTGTCTATCTTTACATTGAAGGAAGATTATGTTGTTGCTGTCATCATGTCAACTTGTATTCTTCTTAATAACTGGATGAAAACTTCTGTTGGGAACCTTTGATAATTGTTTTTTTGCTCTTTGTGATTGTTGTTGTTGGCAGGTGAGATTTCCCCAACCTCCACCTGACTGTAGCCCTGAATCTTTGCTTTTCTTTACTGTAACTTCTCATGTGAAAAATATTGTGGAGATTTGTTGAATTTGCATTAATTATTTCGAATGCAAAATCTCAATTTTCTAGAGTGACTGACTCATAAAACAAAAGTTTTATCCAGGTAACTTTGAAAAAAAAAATCCTTTTTACATTTCAGTTTGCATGCAGATGTAACAAATGTCAAAATCAGTGAGTTTTAGGTGTACTTTTGAGCTTTGGACAGAGACAAGCCACCTGTGTCCCCCTGCACTCAGTCTTTATGCCAAGTTAAACTAAGCTAATTGCCTGCTTGCTCCAGCACCATACAATCTTTTTATGTAACTCAAAAAAATAAGCACATTTCGGCTCACTTGTGGTGCAGTGGTTGGAGCGTAGGCCATGTGGAGCATCCTGACCGGAGCATCCTTTTTTCACATGTCTACAACCCCTTCTCTCTCCCATTTCCTGTCTACCAACTTTACAATAAAGGCGTCTGTGCCAAAAAAAAATCTTTAAAAAAAGCACATTTCTTAAAAATATATTTAAAAAAAAATAAATAAACAAATCAGCAGGAACAAAGCAAACAATTTCCCTCATTTGATTCCTTCCAGATATTTCTAAGTAATGTCAAGAGAAACCTGATGTTCATTCTATTATAACAATAGTATTACAATTATTATGAGCCCTAACATGGACACATAAACAGTTTGAGAGTTTTAATATGCTCATTTAGTTATATTATGTATACTGGTGCTTGAAGCAAAACAACAATCAATCAAATTTGATTGGATGAAGACATCGCACAAATGCAATGTAAACATGGGAGTCATGAAACCAACATTCACAGCAATTCTCAGAGCCCAACAACACCCACCCACAGAGAAAAGAAAAGATGTTCTCATTCAATTCTTCCTGCCCACTGGCTCTCAAGATGGTTTCCCACTGTGTTGCCGAGTTGATTTACTACAGGACCAATGTGTATCTGTTCTGATGCCTCTTATAGACTGTGGTGGTTTACTTACATCATCACTGGTGCTGTTGAGATTGTACCCACAGTTCAGGGCAATGTCAATAGGATGCATCTCCGTCCAGCCCTCTGCTGTGCAGGTTTTAGAGAGGTTACCTGGGGATGGAGACATAAAGAGATCACAGCCACCCAGTCAGTAAATTTCTCTTTCATCTGTTCACCAAGTTAGTTTAAAATTGGTCCAAATTCTCTGTACTGCTGTGAGAAATACTGTGACATTGATGCTGTCCTCCTATACAGGCTTGTTAGGTCACTGCAAAGCCACTGGGAAACCTTGAAGACAGACTGCTGTATGATGCACTCTCAGTAATATGTGCCATTATTAACTTGTGTGTTATTATCTGTGCCTGCCAAAGAGCACTTGGCTGTTACAGCTACTGGCATGCTGACTCCTGTCTTGCTACTCATTTAGCTGCAAACAGAAAAAAACATGATTGAATCAAAAAGGAATCATAACCATCATGGGCAGTGTTAACATGCACCCAACGTTATGTTAGAAGTTAAATCTTGTTTAAAGTGGGTATAACCAGGCTGTATAGGCAGCTATGTGCTAATGTCAGCATACTGCTATAAGCCATAGCATCCTTTGTACATGTTGGTACAAACATAAACGCCTTGAATTAATTAATTCAAGGTCTTTTACAGATGACTGACAAGTTGGTAATCATCAATAAGAAAAAAAATCAAATACACACAAAAATATTAAAATGTACTAAAGTCAATAAAATAGCTTAAAATTAAATAAGAAATACAACAGTTTAATTAAAAGCTGCCTCATGAAAAGTTTCTGTCTCACACTTAAAAAAAAATAAAATACTCGTGCCTGAGAGACCATCCTACTTTAAACATTAAAAATGTGAGACAAGCAGACTCATGCATAACTATTAAAAATCAATGTGTAAACTGAAAGGCAACCAATTTAATTACTTCTGGTGTAACATGTGCCCTCATTCTAGTCCCAATGACAATGATATTTGCAGGCCTTGTTTGTTCCTATTAGAATAATTGTTAATTAGCATACAAATACCGCTGAGGCTGATAGGAATGACACTAATTTTGCACTCGGATGTTTGGTCACAAACCAAAGAATTGGACAAATCTTGGTCTGATGAAGGCACTTAATTATATGCCATAGGGTCAACCAATTCAGTCCATTTCATCATGAGGGTAATATGAATGTCCGTACCATAGTTCATACTGTAGCCATTCAACCATTAGTTGTATATTGATATTTCAGTCTGAACCAAAGACCTAGACTGATTGATTAACATCTATGTAAGGTCAGATTCAAACAACATCTGATAAAGACTATTATTGTTAAAACACAGGTTGCTTGGCAAGCACGTTCAGAAAATACACAGGTTATCATTTTTCTCTGCCAAAGACATATTACTGTATTTGAACTTAATTGCAGTGAATTGTCTTGTGAACAGGACAGCAGAAATAGTCTGTTATTTGGTTTATTTATGGGATTTATTCATGGTTTATTCATGGTTTTGTGGAGCATCAAAGGTCCACATAAACAGCTTAACCGAAATGAGACCTCAACCATGATGTGACCGACAGCCAAATTGCTCTGCGTATGTAAACGTAGCCAACTATGACAAAATGTTATCATATGCCAGCAATGAGGAGGACAACATGTGCAGCAGGAGGTTTGGATCTGGAAATGTTGCTCAGTCAGGGAAAGGTCACGTCTTCTAACGTTACTGCTACTGAATTTTAGCATCATGCTGGGATGATGGTTGTGAATTCTCCTTTATCTTCTCTCCTATTTTATCTTCAATACAATCCTCCATCAGCCAAGCATACTTTCATGGTTGAGCAGTATATGCTCACGGCCGGCATGAGCCTCATTACAGCAACATCATCCACCTTTTTTACCAAAAAAAGATGAAAACTTTTCAAGAGAAACTGAATGAAAACATTGACTTAAGCAGCTGTGAAGTCATCTTTCAGGCCCATGGACTCACATTTATTTGTAGTCTGGGTGGTGAGCTTCACTCTTTTCAACAGATTTAATGCTATACTGCAGAATATTGCAGAACAGCATAAAGGAGGAGGACAGAAAAGCACCCAAAAGCAGAGTGACTCTACCTGGATTCAAGGCACAAAGAGACAAACTATGATAATATTCCTGCCAGAATTTTAAGCCTGAATTGCTCTCTTCCATCACAAAATGAAGACAGAGCATACAATACATTATTCTGACATGTCTCCTATTATACTTATGAGCTGGACACAGAATGAATATGAGGGTTAAAAATCTAACAATATATTGGCTGTTTTGTTTTGACACAATTTATTTTATTAACTAAGTATATTAACTAGCCTATTAACTCTATGAACAGTGAAAAAAATTTGCAATAACAACTAAGCTCACTGGAGAAAGTATCTATGGAGACACTTTTTAAATGACCTCTAAATAAATAAATGAATACATCAATGAGCACTAAATGAAATATAATATGAAAACCAATCCAAGAAAAAAGCTGATCACTATTCAGTAATCAGCAACTGACTAGTTATTTGAGAGTGCTTCCTTTTGCACCTCAGACAACAAAACACTCAGTATCCAGTTGAAAATTGTTTTTTACTGGTTAAGTCACGAGTGTGTGTTTCTACTCCTTTGGTAGTTTGTGTACACTGAATGCGCAAAATAAAAGGCCTCCTTTCATCAAGCACAGTGATGATGAGGTCAAAAGGGGAAGGCTATATTTGTTCATCAATTTTCCATGTTGTAGATACACACAAGCAGATGATCTATTTAATCTAAAGGATGTCTGAGTCGTGGATTTGAAAAAAGGCTGGAGTTAAACAACAGCAATAAGTCACTAATAGTTTGTACATTCAGAGTGGGTTAAAGTGATGCATGAGAAAGTAAAACATTTTTACTCCAAAACTACATTTGTTTTTATTTTGCAGACTGCGAAGACTCTTGTCAAGTCTGACAAAAAATTAAGGTCACTTCAATTTGTTTTCATTTTGAGAATTTTCAGAAAGAGGCTATGTATGCAAGCTTTGAAAACCTCCCTGCTGTCTGAGTACGTTTCAGCAGCAAAATATATGTTCTGCACAGCTCTGTTGCTCTTTAATCTGATGCTCATGATTCTCAGCGCATGTAAATAAAATTTTCTGAGTGGTGATGAGATGAGATGTAAGCTAAAGAAGAGCAGGTCTGGAAACAAAATTACATTGAAAGAAAATGCTGCTGAAAGTGCCACTGAGCTTCCAAGGAAATTATATGATTCATTTATATTTGACATTCTAAGTTTAAAAGCCTTTCAGGGGCAATTTCCAGTCAATTCTGACCGCAGTTCCAAAATGAACAATATATAGCCCTTTCTTACTTTTGATGATACGTACTGCTTCACTTTAGTAGGATCTTTGAGCCAGTATCTGGACTCCAAATTACTCAGGTATTTAAGTTTAGTGGACACCAAATTAAACAAAAGCATTACTAGATTACCAACTGTTAACATCTTTGAGAATAAAATACAACAAAATATGTAAAGTATGTTATTTCCAATTTAAAAAAAAAGTATATTCTTCTTATTTTTAACAACTACTCCCTTTTATAAAGAATTGGCTGTTATCTTTTTTTAATGATGTGACAAGTGAATACAGGGATGGTCCCAAAAAAGTGCCATTTGCTTAAATTCTACTGACCACTTGCTCTGGTAAAACAAACTGCACTATAAATGCAAATGTTTCAGTGTTTGTTTGAACCATTAATAACTGTCAAACACAAATCACAACAAACATACAAAATAAAGGAACTGTCATGGTTTGTTCCGCTGTCCATCGACAATTTGCCTTAATGATACATGGCAGCTCAAAGTAGTTGTCATCTATCATTTAGTTCTGCTTCAACAGGAAATAAAGGTCTGAGGACTATGAATATTAATTTGTATTTTCATTCTTGGGGGCAGAAAAAAATATTGCAATAACAGGAACTTCAATGTCCAACGCCATGTTTTGGAGCTAAAATATCTCCATCTCAGAAAAGAACTAATTAAAAGGTTAAATGACTACTGAGGCATAACAACCGTATGGACAGGAGAGTGATAAATGTGTCTCTGATCTGCTTAACAAATTACTTTTTTTATATAGTACGTGTCTATGTGTGTCTGCTGCAAGTAACTGTCACAGTTCAAATTGCTAAATCCACAAACCCTGTTAATCAGGGTAAAATATCAACACAAGAAACAAGTCAAAATGTCACAAGAGAGTCTGGCTGCAGACCTCCAGCGTGAGGCCTCTTTCCGTGCAGGTTCTCATCTCAAGTCTACGTCCAGCATGAGGCATGAAAATAAAATCACATTATTGAACTTCGTTGTGGATTTATATTAACTAATCAAGATTGTAACGTGAAACCCATTACTTTCTTAAGTGTGGAACACTTTTGATGTTATCTCTCCTACATAAAACAAATGCTTTCAATGTGTAGCCGCTATTTGCTCTTTACAGTTTATGTTTATTGAAGCGGAAATATGGACAGGTTGCTCAGAAAGGCGGGGAACTGGAGGTCTTCATTTGTTAATTATTTAATTACACAAAACTTCTTCATGCTGCACATATATGTGCAGTTGATTGACACAGAGAGGACATGTGTAGAGGGATGTGTGTGTNGTGTGTGTGTGTGTGTGTGTGTGTGTGTGTGTGTGTGTGTGTGTGTGTGTGTGTGTGTGTGTGTGTGTGTGTGTGTGTGGTCTGTAAACAATGTAACAATAAACACAATGTAACAATAAATCATAAATCGTAAAATATTCAATATAAATCTGATTTCGATAATAATTACAACTTCTCTCTAAACAATACATCCTATTAGCTACTGATCATAAATCACATTACAACCAACTTATTATATGACTTCAGGAACCGCTAATACCGTAGCGCTATAGCCTAGTCTAATATCAACAGACATCAATGAGTGGTGCAACTGGTGCAACATAAACAAATGACATAGCATTCATAAAATCAACAAAGACAGTTTTGATCAGAACATAACTTACTTATATTACTTAATTAAAAACAAATATTAATAAATAAGCGAGACTGAACACGGAGCAGGCAGCTGTAACTGCGATAACTATAGCAACGGTAAACAGTGAAGTGAATTCCTCTCAAATGTCAACCTGCTAGATGAAAAGTGTGAATATATCAGTGATGGAAATCCTCTTTGGAAACACCACTGACATTTGACTGTGCTGATAACTAAAAGATCAAGACTGGGAACAGCATTACATTGTGTGGCTTGCTGCACATGTTTAAATAAGGACAGAAGTTTTCTGAAAAAAAAAACATAAGCTATCTATATTTGTTGAATATCTCTACTGTATGGTTCTCAGTGGACTTTAACAAACTTTATTTCCCATAAATCCAACACGTTTGTGGGCTAAATGTATTGGCTTGATTTAGAATAAGTCCGCTGAGTGGTTGTGGATGGATGAGAAACATCACAACATAATAGCAGGACAGAGAGCAACAAACACTGTACAGTACATATCTTTACACACAGGAAATTACAACAAGAAAGCTGAAAAATGATTCATAAAAAAGCACGGTGCAGTTTTATGGTTTTGGACAAAACCAGATTATAGTGAAACAAGTAGCCACACATAGTTATTTCAATGACCCTGTAGTTTTTTCTGTGAGCACAATGAAAATGATAAATAACAAACTGACATTAGAATTCAAATTTGCTGTGGTGGATGTAGTGCAGTCATAGAATATAGAAAATAAACCCAGGGAACACACGTGTTCCTATACATGCACAGTAGTGTCTACATTACACAAAATTACTCTACAGAAACTGAAAAAGCAATCGCTATTATTAGCCTTTGGAGCTGTTTCTAAACAACCTACCATGCATCAAAGATTTCATGGTTAAGGAAGATGTCGCCCTGTATAGCGATTTGGCTCATTGACTTGCTTTTATCTTTTAATAGTTTTTGGACAACAATGGAGGCCTAAAGGAAGAATATATACTTCGGACAGACGCAAACACACACACACACACACACACACACACACATATAAAATAGCAGATAACCTTTCACAGAACCATGCAGTAAATTGACAATTGAACAAATACAGATGCCTTATATCAGCTCTCACAAAAATGTAATGTCTGTGCTGGTGTGCCATTTCCTCACAAGTCAGTTCAAAGCATTTCTCATTTTTTTCTGATTGTTACCATCAGCTTCATAATCAGCTGTTGTCACGCTGGCATCAGAGCGTGTGGGGTCTAAAGTGCATCCTCCATCTTTCAAGTGTCACATTTCCCTGTGTCTCTAATTTGCTGATTGACACTCTGAGGTGATAATGCCTGCATGAGTGCAGCAACAATCCCAAAGGAAAAAAAGAAAAAGTTCACACGTTAGCATGCACAAATGGCTCAGTGGAGATAGAAATTTCACATTTTACTGGCTGTTTAAGAGTGATGGATTGGCTTTTTAAACACCCACAAGGTATGCAATGGAGGAAGAGCATACCCAGCATAGTTGTGGAATATAAATTCACAAAAATATGTAAAACAGTTGTGGTATAACCTTTGTAAACTTTGTAACAAATAACTTGAGAGAATGAAAAGTGACGGTAAGCCATTATGGGCAGAAAAACATCCAGTAATCATTTACCTTGATTGCCTTCTAAGTATTAGTCCTGTTGTAATCAATACAGTGGCCGTAATCCAACACTAAATTACAAGTGAATCTACTTAAAAATAATCATTTTATAGAGTGTGTTTATTTGCTTTAATTTACTTCACTTTCTTTCCCAGAGTTGGATTAGAAAATCAATGGCCCTCCTCTGTTTGTACAATATGTAAAGCCAAGAGCACCTTGTCTTATTTTTATTGCAAACCACTAGCCTTTCTCTGACATTGTGACAAAATCCACATTGGTGTTGGTGTTTTTTCATTTTGGTTTTTAGTACTTCCTGGTAGGTTTGTTATGTCTGTTCCACTCTGAATTTGTCTTATATTTGTTCATGTAATAGGCTACATCTGTGGTGTCTATGTTCTTAGCTAACCATCTATAAACCGCTGTCATTGTTAACTTAAAGCAAACACAAGAATTATTGATTTTCTTAACTTTCAGCAAGATTCAGGTGAGGTCAGAGCCTCATGACAACAAATAATGATAAAATAAAATTAATATTAATATTTCACCACTGATCAGTGCTATGAATGCAATTTCTGTATGACTCCAATTTAAAATCATTTTAAAATCACAATCCTTGTATTCTGTGTATTTCAGTGAGGAACACCTTTGTCATAGATTAAAACCATTTATTGCCACAAATGGAAATACAGTTTTATTTGGCGTTGAAGGCTTCACTCTAAGATGCTCCCTGGATTAGCCCACAGCATGCTGAGCCAAAACAAGGAGCACAAAGAGAAGCCCCCAGTAGAGTGGGCCAAAGCAAAACACAAATTGTAGATTGACTCTAGAGCCATGATGAACTCTGTATCAGAGAGGTGGAGGTTGGGGTGGTGGAGTAAAGCTTTGTCAGCAGCAGTATGAGCAAGAGTGTTGGTGTTGTCAGATCAGTGTTGGTCAGTGTCGTATTTAAAGGGACTGCCTAATATGTGACAATTGTTGTGATTGGTGTGTGACTGTTAAGGTGGCAGTCAGCTGATTGTAGCTGGGGCTTAGCCTATGCTTTCCATGTCCTGCATGAACTAGTGCAGGCTTCATTTCCTGTTCAATTACAGTGGAGGCAGTGAGGTGAAGCAGTACTGTGCTGTGCCTCACCACATATTGCACAATTCCTTGCAAAGTGGGTTGATTGTACTTTTATTTTTTTACTGTACTGTATGCAGCCATGTAATGCTTTATTACAATGTATTTATACATTGTAGACACTTTTATTATATGTGCTGACTTTCCATAGAATAGGTAATGTATTTTACATATTTTACATATGTGTATGACATATTAGTGCTAGTGATCTGATATAAAGCAGTAGCTCTGCCTCAATCAGTAGTCGGGGTAAAAGCTACCAACTGAATGGTGAATTTGGGTCATTATATTTGTATCTGACTCTGAAAGTCACAAACCGCACATCACTGCAATAAACATATTTCGAAAATGTTAATATATAAATGTTAATATATCCCTTCAAGAGCTGTAAACTAAAACGTTTAAACTGAACAAATAAAAGATGTAAAGCTAATTTATGGTATGCTGTGATACACACACACATATATATATATATATGTGTGTGTGTGTGTGTGTGTGTGTAAAGCATGCATATACTTTTTACTGAATGATTATAATGAAAACAAGCAAAAAATGGAAATAGTAGTTTTTTAAGATTCAGAGAGAACAACAATTGCCCTGGTGGAAGAGCAGCAAATGTAGGGGGAGGGAAGTTGATGCCTAATGAGCCATTTGATTATATGTTGAGGTGGAAAACAGTGTAGACTCAACCAGCAGAATGTGTCATCCTCTCAGCAAAATCCTGTTGATATCAACCAAGCTGTGTCTTGTCAGTAGTTGAATATTAGCCCATCTATTAGTGGGCAAACATGAGCATTGATTTGCTGGGTCAAACACAGATAAGAGAAGCAGGTAAAAATCTGGATGAAAACGAGATCAAAAAACAGATGTAGAAAAGATAAGGAATGAGTATCCATCACCACAAATTTGAAAATGGTCCTCTAAGATGAAAAGTGAGATAGTAGAGGAGAAAAAGCTCTGGAGGAGAGGTTTCAGTCAGAGAGTAAAAACTCTGGTGGCCACACTAATCTGCACTATGGTTTACCCAGCTGTAACGTGTAATTAATAACTCAGCATTGCATTTCAAGTCAAATTTACAACAGATTTACATGTCTTCCAAATCATGCAAAACCAATTAAGTTTTTAGACCATGTGCACTCCAGAATAATCAGTAGGATATAATTTGTCTATGCTTTCCAAATGTCTATTAAAAAATAAAGATGTTTTATGATGTGATGACACTGACATTTCCAGCACCATTCTCAAGTACGGGATTACTCTCAGCCAGGGGTGTCACATGACTCGCTGACTGGGAAATTAATGATGCAGATGCCGTGGTAATTTTGAATTTGGTTAAAATTATCTTTTTAAAACAATTTTATTTTTTAAATGAGTTTATACAGGACGCAACTCACAACCACAGAACAATTTAATGTTAACATTTATAAAATGATCGATTCTTGAACAAAACTGAATATAATCGTCCACATACTGCAGTTGGGTGTATGGACGGTATTAGATGAAGTGATCATAGGTGACATGATTTATTGATTATGACTGGAAATGGGCTTTAAAGTGTAAGAAAAGTGTTGGTTAAAGCTACTTACTTATAGGTGGCGTTTGTTGTCACAATAACAAAACGCCACAGCGTTAAGTTTAGGGTACGATAAAAATTAATTTTAAAATTGTCCTGACACTCAAGTAGACATGTGAAACTTGTGGTTGAAAATGGCAAACAAACACCTTATCGCAAAGTCCACTTTTGCAAGTTTGGGTTAAGTCATCCACTCAACCTGCCATCTCCTAATGAAGAAGTTTGTCAATTTATATATACACATCATCAGTCATCTGAACTTTGCTATTTCTTTGAGTCAATAATTAACATTAATGTTAGAAGGCATCTGTCTTTCAAACATAACTAGGTCATTTCTGAGCAACCGCCAATTATTGTGCTATTTTTCTTGAGAAGGCAGGTTTCAAAATTTTAAAAAAAAATCATGTTCACAGTATGTCAAAAAAATCTCCTGTTCATAGTTTTAATGAACTCTTTTTCTCATACTATTAGATTTATTAAACTGTAATTAGATTAAATTACAGAATAATACTAATAAACATCTAAATATATAGATATAGCCATCAAAATTGTGTCGCTGTTTTATTTAATTTTATTGCATTAACATCTTAATGGATTGGTTTTATTTATTTTTTTGACATGAAGTGAATATTTGGGTTGTAAATACATTTGGGATAGTTGTTTATAAATTATATATGAGGTATTGGAGGAGTAGTGAAAAGAGGTAGGGAAATATATACACCTCTTCTTACTCCTTTTTGAACATTGTTATTCTTATTTTGTTTGTTCTCTTTATCTCTTTATATTTTTATGTTCAAAATATATAAATAAATTCAAATTCAATTCCATAGTAATTTATTTCCCCCTGTTTGATTGTGTTTTTAAATGTTGTTCTGCTGGATTTCTTCTCCTTATGTAAAGCACATTGAATTGCCTCTGTGTTTAAAAATGCCAGTCCCTGGCTGAAGATGGAAGCATTGAAATAGAAACCTCTTGACATTAAACAGCAGTCAGGTGTCAAATGACAGGCGAAAATAGGTCTTCAAAAACAGCTAAAACATACTGACATCCACTGGGAATTTGGCTAAAATAGTCTCTAAGACCACTAGAATCAGTATGGATCAGTTGCAGAGCATGGACAACTTGTACATGCCAATATAATGTATGTCCCAATTATCTAACCATGGCATTTGGCATAATGCTAAAGTGGGCAGCTTTCCAAACAGACACGTTCAGTTTTCCTGTTAAATAAATCGATGTGCCATTCCATTTATCCTGTCCTCAATACAGATCTTATTGAGGCTGCATTAGTCTTTAAACACAGAGTTGTGTAACTGCTAAACATCTGAAAAGAGATCTTACACCTCAGGATGAGTCAATGCTGCAGAATAATTCAATAGAGACCTTGAGGCACCACGCTGTGTCTGGACAAGGACGAGCAAAAAGTGAAGGAGTTGTTTCTAGATGGTGCCTGTAGTAAGAGTCAATTTGAGTGACCCATTGAGTATTCATGACTGTAAGCGGAAAATTTCCTGAAAGCACAAGATTGTGACACACGCTGACACTTATAAAAATGTCAAAGTCTATTAAGGTTTCCTTTTGTTGAGGCTTTCTGGTATATGCAAATGAAGAATTATTCACATGTTTTTGATAAGGAAACAGGGGAATATCATTTGAACTAACAGCATCTTTGTCACCAGTCACATAGCAACAGCAATCATATAACATGCTCAACTTCCCATGAAATGTGACCCATCTTATGGCAGCGTACAGTAGAAGCACCAGATTAACACAAACACCCCAAATTCTCCATGAAGAGCAGGTTGTTAGTCATTGGTTGGAGGAAGGCAGCAGTTGGAAAGGGGCACATTAAAAAACAGGAATTCATTTCAGTCAAGTTATTTTGATGTCCTTGTTCCTAGAATAACATTGAAATGTGGCGACAAGAAATCATTTGCCATTCATAAGAAGACACCTTCTTTGGAGTCACCTAGCAACAGTGTTTTCATAGCTTAAAACATGGAAACACAGAATTTTTACTATCACTTTCAATGTTGAAAAATTCCACCACACAAATTAGTTTTGAAGGAAACCAAAGATGTCTTCATTCTTTGGGGGTACTGAAGAATGACAGTATTGAAGGTCTCAGAGAAATGGCAGAAACAGCAGAGGAGTTGATGTAATGAGAGCAACAAGGAGGGACATGTTTTTGAAAGAAGGAAAAGCAAAAGGTGTCTAAACCCATGACCTCAGATGTAGATGCGCAAATAGAACATTTTTAGATTGCACATAGTCAAAAGATGAGGCACTAAATGATGGACTGTTACAAAGACACTCGCTACAAAGAAATAAAAAACTGCGTCAGAGAGCTGAAGAAGAAGGTTTATTGGAATTATGGCTCCTTGTAGAGAGACAAAAAGAGATTTAACAAATCCCAAAAATTTAGTCAGTGTTTCTCCTTCTTATCTTAGGTCAGTGAGTCAACTCAAATCCTCCCTCCTCTCCGTCTGTGCTTGTTCCAACATAAAGGTTAAACTGGTTTCCTTCTTGTTTTCATAGACCCTTACTGTAATCTGCAGCTGAGTTGACATGCACATTAAAAAGTCAACCTTTCATCTGGCTATGTTAATGCCACATGTTGTGTACAGTAACCTAGATGAAGTTTTATCTTGAGTTTGAGGCACCTGAAAAAACCCAAATATGTATCTGAAACATTGTCAACATGTAATGTTTTTCCAGCGCATAAAGCTTCTGCTGTTTATAGCGTTGGTTGTCTACTCTTCTCACTCACTGAAATGATGGGAATATCATATAAAACTGTCAAAGTTGTGATATTTTACAGATTAGTTTTGTCAATAATAATAATGCAATGATGCTCTTCATAAGGCTCATGAATCCACATCCACTCTGTGCTCACTGCATAAGAAAACAGTGAGTTTATCACTTTGGGCATTCTGCTGTGTTTCTTATAATTTCCCAATGTCCTCAGGAGGTGCTGGCAAAACTAGCAGTTTGATGACTTCAAATGTTCATTTGCACTTCATCTTCAGCATCTACCCGAAGGATTGGCTACATGCAAATACATTTTTAAATACCAGCAACTCACAGCCAGAGAAAATGTGAATAAAAATGGAGAAATAAACAAATATGTCAGCCTCCCCTGAGCTAAAGAGCAAAATGACAACAGAAAATCTTGTATTGACACCTGTAGGCTTGTTTGCCTCACAATAAATTATTCCATTAATACAACAGGGCATAAATTACCGATATTTAAATGATTTTACCACAAGTTGTTAATAATTTGACACTGAACAGTGCTCTACTTTTCCTGATAGTCTGAAACATGATAGTAGAGAGAGAAATTGAAACACACAACTGAAGGGAGATGGTTTACCTTTGTGCTGGTCACTGAAGTAACTGAAGTAAGTCGGACACATTATTGTTACCACCTCTCCAATTCTGGCTGAGGGCCAACAGGCAATTATATCCCACATGCCTTGGCAACCTGCCAGGAGAAGACAATTAACACACAATCACTCTAAAATTACACACACACACAGGTATTTTCAGTTATCCTTATTAAGACACTGCATTGACTTCCATTCATTGTGTACACCTTACCAACCTTGACTTAACCTCAATTAATACCCCATCCCAAGCCTTAACCAGGACTTGTGAAATGGCATTTTGCTTCCTTAAGAATGAGCTTTTTTCCCCATGAGGACAACTAGTCCTGACAAGCCTGGTGTTTATAGTGGAAATGGTCCCCAAGAAGGAACAAATATGAGCACATAATTAGAAACAGAATTTTTTCTTTTCAGTTTTAATTTAGGAAGTACATGGTAAGTGAAAAAAGAAAATAGTCTTGGAAAGAAACATAAAAAATCCATTGTATTGATTCGTAAAAAAACAATATTTAACCAGTTTGTCATTTCTATGAATGCTGTTTTAAACAACATCAAAAGAAAAGAGTATTGACTTCCCCATACATTCTTTTTAATCTTTCTATCCCCAGAATATACCATACTTTTCAGGAGCTACTTCTTTTTTCAAGACTGTCATGTCTCTTTGAAAGATCATTTAAGGAACCTCTGTACATCCCCACAGGTGTTGTCACTTGAGCCTAATTATACCTCTACTCTGGACTGTGTGGGCTTGCACAGATGATGCTTGATTGACATCTCCTTCACTCTCTCGCTCATTTTCTTGTACTTTCAAGGGTAAGACAAATTATACCTTCACCACTTTTATTACTATACAGCTTTTGGTTCAAGGTCTGTTATCACACATCATTCAGGTTCACTCTATAGTAAGCAGAAAGTTGATATATCAAACATTCATTAGCCATTGCCTTTTTGCATCACCTATGATCACTTCCGCATTCAAAAAGCTGCAGTTCCTTGGCTAAATGTATCATTCAAGTCTTCCTACAACTGTTGTGATGTGACCATTTTTGGCCGCTATACAGTAGGCATACTTTCTTTTGTAATATAGCAGTGGATGAGCTGGTACTTATCACATTTAGTACAGGTGATTATTTTTAAATTAATTCTCAAATCCCAAATATAGCCTATTACAAACATTCTAAAAACATTCTGATTATGGTGACTTTTAAAATGTAATATTTTCCCATTTTTTAACCCTCTCACTGTTTCTGTGGCTTTCTCCTTGTCTGTGTCTCTGTTGCCCATTTCTGCTGCATGTCCATAACCCTAACCCACACCACTGACCAGAGTGTCATGTTTCCAAGAGGACAGACCGGAAAAAGATGTGTGGTACATCCAGGTTGTAAAAATGAATCTCTAAAGTAAAGCTAAACTTTAACAATAGAGACAAAGTACGTAAGTTATTTGTAGCACTGCTCATTTCGCTCAGTAATAAAGGACCACTCCAGTTCAGCTGTAGTTGCCACGCTAACGGAGCTCACGTTTGCGTGGCAACTACATAAAAAATTATCATTTAAACCCATAAACAACATTTGTGTAATCCAAGGCAAAACACCTAGGGAATCAGAGAATAATTATTTTCTGTCCATTGAACACCATTCATTTTTTATGCTCCGAAAGGTCCCATTAAGGTCCAGTGGAAGGGGCTTCTCCACTCTATAGGATGAGCTTCAAAATCAGAGTCCCCAAATCAATGGGTCACGTCATGTGTGCTGCGTCCTTATTTTATGTCTATGGTTATCACTAACAGATGTTGCCAGACAGCTAATACTTCCATACATTTGTATTGTTAACAGATGGTTAACTCTTATAGTGCCAGAGAGTGCCACTGTCATAGTGGCACTCTCTGGCAATATGACAGTTATTATAGCCATAGTCTTTCATTAATGCTAGCAAAGCTCTACCTGACCGCAACCTGAACAGAGATCTAATCAGCTAGAATAAACTGAATCCACCTGTGAAGTTGTGCAAGACCTTTTAAAGGATAGGATTCAAGTCAGGTGTCCATATGAACACTGAGGCTACGTTTACACATGGTATTTTCATAAAAGGTTATTTCACCTTCTCTGTTTTAAAATAAAAGTATGGTGAAGACCTGTCCATTTTTTAAAAAGTTTTCATTTACATTAACCTGTGTATATCCATGATCATCATAGCCAAATAATACACATACTGTGACACTGTTTGCCTAAAATTCGGTTTACATAAAAATGTGCAAACAGTTCTCCAAAAAATCTCCACTCTCGCCAGAGTTTTCAGAAAGAGTCGTAAACAAAGGGCACAAACGGAGGGAGATATCCCCATTTTTCAGGATATCCTACATGTAAATGGGCTGAATGAGATTTTCTTTGCTGGAATCATTCCTCCTATTCAAACTGGCCCTTCAAATACTGTAAGCCTTACAAAATGTATATAAAAGTTGATGTGAAGCATATATGAAGCTTCAGCAATCTGAGTTAGTCATATTAACTAGATATCTGCCACATTTACTGTCTTTTTAGCATCAAATTTACTCTTTGTGTTTCCTCAGACAATGTTTCCCTGCTGAGCTGTGATGGAAATACAGCAACAAAAGGAGAGACTGGCACTAAAAAGACTGTAAGTTGAAAGTACTTAACTCATTTGCACAATTGAAGTTTCATATCAGTTTCAGATAAACTTTTAAATATATTTTTGCACAGAAGAACTGCCAGTTTTCTTCCTTCATCACTTCCATTGTAAATACATTATGGAGGAGTTCTTCTAATGATCAGTATGAACAGAAGGAATGGTTACCACAAGAAAAAACTTTTTTGTGGGCACCTGACAGTTGTTTCAAGACAGACTTGTAAATGTGTTTTTTAAAGGCTAGAAGTAGCCGTCTGTGGTTAAAAAATGTATAACGTATAACCATAAATTAAGTTATAGTGTTATCGCCCAATACTGCCACTCAAATTTATGAAAATATGTAATTACCTAAACTCTTGATACAATGATTGAAATGAGAGTTGGACATCCACAAGACCCTCCTCTGTATGATTCAAAGTCCACCATCTGAATGAATATACTTAGTGATGCGCTCAACACTGGAATATGAGTTACTGAAGTGACTTTAAGAAGATACCAAAAACCAATCTGAATTAGTTTTGACAGCTCATTTTAACAAAAAATCACCACTCCCACACCACATACTATACATACTAGAGTCCATCAAGTAAATATATATGAACTGCTTGCATAGAAACAGCTCTACTCTTTATCTCTGCAAAGACCCTAATATCTCTACCTCCCTATCTGCTTCCTCAACAGAAAGGTAGTGGAAGTCACATCCCTAATACTGTAAATGAATTAGCAGCATGTGCTTTCATGGAAAAGCATACATTCACAGCCAATGCTTATACAACATATTGATATAGATATCGCCTTGCAATTCCTAGGCTAGACATTCCATACAGACATAAAAATGAAGGGGAGACGGGAAGATTCATTGATCCATCAGTGCACTGGCAACATACACAATTCAGTTGCCCCAATTTTAAAAGTGTGTATCATTTGGGATGCATTCTTTCTAACATTTTTTATAAGTAAAATCCAATTTATTTATATGTAATTATTAGCAGAGGTTCTATACTTTTTTATTTAGAAATGCGACCAGTACTTTGATATTTAGTTTGATTCCTCCTCTGTAAATGACTTTTCAAGTGCTATAGCTACGGCTAAGGAGTGTGCTGCCAGAGAGTACTACACCACACAACACTTATGAAAAGGCCTGTTTAGTAAAAAAGAAAAAGAAACCGTATAAAAAAGATGCTTACTGAGTTGCAGTACCAGAAAAACAAAAATGCAATTTCAATTTGGCACGTTTTTATTTTGTTGTTAAATTTGCTATATGAATCAAAAACAAACTCAAACTCTTTGTACCATCATGAACTACATAGCATCATTGTTTTCCTTGGTTCAAATCACATTGTATTATATCAGATTGTGTTCAATTGTAATAGGGGCGAATTGTATCCTATTGCATTGACAATTGCTTCATATGTATCTTTAATGAGTTGTTGGCAATGCATCGAGATGTGTACCTCAGTGGCCTTAGTGATGGAGAAGCACATCCTGAGTATTCTGGCATGTAGTGCTAAGTGTTTACAAAATCATTCCAAATACACTGGCTGTACCCTGACAGAAAAGAGTTTATGACTGTGCTTCCTCTTCAGTTATCTATCTGTCAGGAATGGTTCATTACTTGTGTTTTTGTTATTTCCCACTTTTCTGGAGCTTCACTTGGATGTTGCAGGTCTGTGCAACGAGCTGTTGACCTGCACTGATGATAGATGAGAAGCTCGATGGTACTCTGGTCTGTTAGCTTAGTGTAGTTTAGTGTAAGGACCGTGTGTAGGGTAGGGACTGTCCCTTAGGGTGCCCTGTCCCCGGTTAAATCCGTCCCCGAAAATGTCCCCGATTTGAACGTGAGAGAAAAACCTCTAGTTTTTACGGTAGCCAGTTAAACTAACATACCAATGTTATGTCGCGGTACTCAGAATACGCAGCAGAAGTGATTATTTTGGTTGCTGAGGCAACTGAGGGTGACGAATACTAGAGCTGCTGAACCAGTTGTGTCCAACGTGTCCAGATAGCGTGCGTACCCTTCATAAGAGAGACCAAGTTCGAATCTAGGCTGAAGATTGTTTGCTGACAGTAACATTTATTCTTTCTCTCTATTTCCTGTCTTATAACTGGTAAGGTGTCTGTGCTGGAGACACATGAATAAACAACCCGTGCAGCCTTAACAGAGGTGGCTATTCTTTAATTATACTACTTTAATAGTAATTAATAGTACCAAACTACTACTAGGGCTACTGAGACTTCTTATTGGCTACTAATTTGCTTTTATACACATTGTCACATGCATTAACAATTACCCTTGTTATTTATTTCATAATAATAATATTTGAATTTTGACTGAAAATGTCCCCGATTTTCATTTCAGAAATCTGGTCACCTTCGTGTAGGGGGAAACAGCTAGCATGGGCCAAACATAACAGAATCTGCTGACTAGCACCTCTAAAGCTAATATTATCATTCTGTGTAAAAACTGAAATGTAAAAAAGTGAGTTTGTGGTTTTGGGAGGGGGCCATGTGCTGCTATTTTTTGGCCGGTAGCTGTGATTTCCTGCAGTCTTATCATCACTGCAATTTGACAATCACAAAAAGCTTTTGTGATAGTGGTAAAGCAAATAAATGTATTTCCCAAAATGTCAAACTATTCAGTGACTGCTACTGACCTCTTCTGACCAGTGATTGGTCAGCAGATCTGAGCAATCAGTCCTACCAGTTTAATCCACACTCCCAATTAAATTCAAGGGATAAATGGGCATTTTCAATTCCAAGAGTTTGCCATCACATCTTCTAATTCAATTGATATAACATCAACCTTTTAATAGTTATGAATAATAATAATAATAAAAAATGAAAATATAAGACACCAGTGTAATTTATTATTCTGTTAAAACTTCCAAACCTATAACTATATAGAACTGTTAAACTGTTAAATGGTAAAATAAAATGTTATTTTAATGTGCTGTGATAGGAAAAGTTGTCTGAGGTAAAGTCAAGGTTATTCAACTGTGCCTCTGGAAAAACTGGTCTGGTGCTTTATCTATATACCCAAACACTCTATTACTGTACCTCTCTATTTACTTATGCTTGCTGTTTCCTATTTTCTCTAAATAGCCCATTGCACTAAACAGTCAGAAAGCAGAAATATTTTTTTGAGAATGACCTGAAGTGACGTTCCCAGAGGTGCTGTTCTCGCAACGCTCTTTCTCCAGCTCGATCTCGTTCACCACGTCACACATCTGTACTGATAACACCTGTCAAAGAAAACACATTGAGGTGTCAAGAATCGAATATGCTTCCACAATTAAGCACTGAAAGAATTCATATTCAACAAAATCATGGCCAGTAGGCAGCTTGCATGCCAGGAAATATGTACTAGTTAGTTTCCCTTTACCACATTCCTGCAACCTTTCATGCAAAGTTTCCTATTAGACTGAGCACCCTAGTAATATTACAGTAAATACAGGAAATATTCTGAAATCTAAATGGAGCTCCTTCTTGCCCTGTAAATAGATACCATCATGCAAATGGATTAGGAAGGGTAGAAGTGAGCCATCAAATAAGAGGTTGCAATTGTTCATCTGCATCAACAGCAGCTGAAAAATGTATCCTGACAGTCACTGGGTCAATGAAAATGTGTAAGATGAGCAGTAAGTAGCTTGAGAAGGTCAGTAGAGATGGAGAGAGAAGTAAAGAGCAGCAGTTGGTGTATATTTATGATCTCTCAGGGAAAGGCATCACTCTGCACACTGTTACCAAAGCTACATTGCTTACAAAACTCAAAGCTGTAAAGGTCAGAGTGAGACTATCACTTAATGTATTTACAAGAGTACATCTCATGTTCTCTAATTGGGCCTCAAAAATGTCTTGTTTTTTTTCATAATAAGCTTCGACCACCCTGGTGTAGCAAAACAGGAAGTGATCCTCATCCATCATCTAGTTATGTCCTGTTAAGTTCAGAGTTGTTCTCTCAGTAAATGTAATATTGCAAAAAGCAGTAAGCAGCACACACAGACACCCCAAACTGCCATTAATGAAAAGGGACACATCTAAGGGAAACTTTGATGCCAATCTTCTTAAGATCCAACTGAAATCACATTTGATCATCCTTCCTTGCACTAAAAATAATAATAAAATAAAACAAATGGCTCTAACTACAAGTCACGGACAGAGAGTGTTTCTCTAACAAGGATTTCGAAGGCCAATGACCGAAGCAGACCAGCATCCAATAGGTCCAAAGTGACATTTTCAGGTTTGTCAACATGCTGTTAATGTGCTGCAGCTGAGTGGCTATTTAGCTACTGCAAATTGACATTAGAGATGCACTTTTCTCTATTAAGCCTAAATATTTTTGTTTTGTTGTTTGCTGATTAAATAAGAAGGACACTGTAGCAGGAAAACTTATGATCAGTATGATGGCCTGCTCTGATAATAGAATATTAGTTATTTTATTCAAGGTTTGATTTGATGTATCAATTTAAGGTATCCATCTACAGGCATATCCAAGTGGTATTTAATCAATATAATGGACAACTAAGGGAAGGCGAAATCAGAAGAAATCAAAGAATTTAAAATGTAAATATTTTCCTATCAGATTCTTTTTTTTAAAGGAGAACACCAGACAATGTGTACTATAGTAGGAAAAAAGCTATTTAATTTCTGTTGGACTTTAATGTTTTTTCCAGCTAGTGATTTGTAATGAGACAGAACAAACTCACTAAACTTGTCACTATATCAAGTAAAGAAACAAGGTGTAGACATAAATGTTTGTTCCACTGAAAATTGATACATGCTTACTTACTACCACTCAGCATTATTACTACTTTCATCTGTTTCTTATATGTTAAAAAAACAAACCCAAAACCATTAACACATATCAGACATTGATCAAGTGTATTGCTGTTTTGAAAGCTAACACACTTTATTCCCACACAGTATATTTCCATTATACAGAAATACAGTAAACTGCTCTTGAACACAACATTTTGACTGCAGAAATTTACAGGAGGTGTGGGAGTATTTGGAGCTGACCTTGTGTGACCATTAGGCGTCAGTGGTATGGGTGGTACCAACCATTTGTAGGCCAAGTTCTCCTTCTAAAGGACAAAATATGTAATTTGTCATTGCCTTCTAAAGCAACATGTACAGTAATGACATTTCCTGATCTGTCAACCCTGTCAGCAGTATAACATTGTTTGTCAAAACCATTACAGTTGACTGTTCCATAAATGATGACTGTGGTTGAGGTTAGGGAAGAATGACAGTCGCAGTTAAAGAAAAATAAGGTTTACTGTCAGTAAAATCATCAACGATTGTCCCTCTCTAAGTTGCCCCTACCCCCATGAAATTTCACAGCACCAGTAACATCATGACACTACTTTCAAGATGAATAAAAGCTAATTTCTGCCAGGATTTCTGTCTTTTTATGATAGTACCAATAAAAATTACAGGAAATTTAAAAACTCTACACCTACAGCAGGCTTTAACTATCTGGCTCAAATGAAGAATTCACATTAAAGTCTATTTTGGGAGTTTTAAGTATACAGATTTTAGTGCTGAAAGAAGCGTCTAAAACACTGGATGTGCTGCAGTAGCCAAGGGACATCACTGTACCAATGCATTATAGACCGTAAAGGCAGTAATGTGCATTATGCAATGCCCCTGATACTAGGTGAGCAAAATCCATGTAAAATGTGACAAAACATGCAGTATATACAGTACAAACTTTAAAATGCCTCCATGCTGTTTACCACGACTTCCGCACACTGCCCTCTCTGAGCTTAGCTCATTGCCTTACTCACTCCCATTCCCCCTGTGGATGAGGTCGTCCTGACACTATAATAATCCAGTGAACTGTGCTCACAGGAGTCTTTGCCTGCAACTGATTACAGCAGAAAAGCCAACATATCCTGACATAATAGCAGAGCACTGGCCAGGAGGCAAGAGATTAATCTGGTAACATTATCTGTGCAGAGCAACATGGATAGAGAGAGAAACCCGTGGGTGGGCAGACCCTTTGATAACCTTATTTTTGATTAGCATGAAATTGATTGTGAGGCAATGTAACAATGAATCACTTAAGAGAGGATATGAGTCAAAAAGACCCTCAGAGGGTAAGGTAATACCTTATGAACACAGTATACTTTAAAGCCATAGTATATAATAGTCAATCTCCACAACCTGGTTTTACCTGTGTCTAAGATTATTTAACATAATGTAATCCAACCGTGAAATAGAGCTGTGTCACACAATAAGTAGATGACTTTCAAAAGAATCACTTCTGTTTAACAATATTGAACTATTAAAATGCTTTTCAATCAGCATATATCACAATATGTCAAATGTATGAAAAACCACATATAAAATAATCAAAATTATGTTCAGTACATTGCACTTAGTACTGCTATTATGATGAATTACCAACTGTGCCAAGAGGGCAACTGCCTGAGGCATGCAGAGATCTCAGAAGCCCCAGGTGTTTGGTACATTGATTGACTGCACATTCATTACTGCAAATCAAGTCAGGCAGGTCCTGCAATATTATCTAATTGAGGGCCTGTTTAATGGAGGGAGCATGCTAGTTTTAAGAGATTTATTATTTTGTGCACACAGTGTACAATATATAAATAAAGATATGTTTTCATAGGGATTACCACAAACTAATTAAAATACAGAAAACAGCCAACAACTCCAATATTAATGCACCAACCAAATCCATTTCTCACCAATTCAGTGATGGAACTGAGAGCAGACAATAAAACCTACCAATATATTGAAACAGGCAAGCTTACATTAAATGTACACTCACCAATATTTCTATATTAACAGTTATTCACATGACTGTAAGTTAAGCAAAGTCATTAATATAGTAGGCTATTTAGAAGTATATACATTCTTGCCATGTTTCAGTTCATTGCCTTCAGTTTTATGGCTTGCAACTTCACTGTTTTGATTGACTCTTCTCATCAGTGTTGTTTTCAGCAGCAGTAGCAGGCAGCTCTTTTCAACAATAATAATAATAATGATAAACCCACTTTAAACTACCTGTCTACCACCAAACAACAGACAATTTATCAACTAGACACTGAACATGGCGGAGCTTTTCAGTTAAAGGGACTGATTCCCTCTGAAGTTGTTTGGGACCAAAAAGAGTTAAAAAAACAGTACATATTGAATATACATTGCCCAGCTTTCCAGATTTTCAACTTCAGTATTAATTTCTTGAATGTTTGTTACTTTGTGTATACATGATGTATAAATAGGGCATTGCTTTCTTTTTAAGGTGATTGTAAGGCAATAACAATGCTCATATTGAGCCAGATGCATGAAACATTCATACGCACAGATTTATCCTTAAATCGTGCCTACAAGTAATTCATAAGGATTTCCTGTATTCATCAATGTTTCCATATTTTGGACTTTCTCTTAGCTACAAACAAAATTTAGTGGTGAGTGGTGTAAACCAGTCGTACCTGGCACCCACAACCATTCTGTTGCTGTCTAATTTTTTAATGGCATTATGTGAACAATATCATGTCTTTTGAGAAAACATTATTTATTTCATTTTTTAAATTTAATCATTTATTTGTGTGTGTGGGGGGTCTACTTTAATTCATCAAACAAATAAGACACAGAGAGGTGGGGATATCGAGTTGTTACCCCCATCTCCAGCTTGTCCTGCACTGCCTTTTTAACATCAGTGTATGCTGACTACTACATAACAGAAAAATGACAATTGACATGCTGAGCGAATATTATTATCAGTGTTTTAGAGACCTCCTCACAAATTAGGGGAGCTCACATCTTCCCCATACCCTAACTAAATGGATTATGTCCAGTTCATTAAATTGCACTTCTGATCCATAATCACAATGACATTATTCTGTTTGCAAAAGTATGAGGTTACTTTAGTATAAACTAGTAGGCTATTAAGAATTTGATGCAAGCTAACAATTTAATTATTAAGAACTTTATTAATTACTTTTATTCATTTAACTGAAATGTTGGTAATCAAAGTTATAGTTTAGCTCCCTAGCTGATGACTCCTCTAGCAAGATGTTTTTGAATCTAATTCATGCTCATTTTTGTTTTTATTTTCTGTGACAGTGCACACAACAGCTGGGACAGAATTCACAGCATGGGTGGTTTTTCCTCATTTTTTATCTTGCTCTGGACTTTTAATCCATACACTAAATAATAATTTGTGTTTCTGTTGATCTATTTCTGAAAGTGGGACTTCAGAAAGCTCGTAAAGTTTTTCTGTTTGGTTTTTAGTGTCATTTTCATCAACAGAGGTTCTATACAACCTGCTGGTTAAGTGACCTTATGTAGACAGTATGGTATTTCACCTCACAAACAAAATATGGCAAATTTACAAACTAATGTACAAACATCTTGCATCTGGATCAAAAAGTTTACTGCTGCTTTAAGAAGAAATACTTTCTATACAACTTTAAAATCCTCTCCAGAATATATAAAATACCCTATTTTTTAATATTAAGTTCCATTATTAGTATTTTCTCAGGCACAGAAACCTTATTTGAAGGTACATACACAGGATATCGGCAATGTGACATGTAGCAAAGACACTCCAGCCAGGGTTGACTGCGTACATGGCATGCGCTCTTAAATTATGTATGATGTCACAAATCCTGTTTGTAGGCCTGTCCCTTAACACTAGTTGGAATGATCATATAAATAAAAGCCCTTCATCACTGAGTTCATGATTTTATCATTTTGTCATGCTCAACATTCACATTAGTCTGCTTGCTTAGCAAGGCCCATTGTTTCAATATCTTTTGATAAGCAGGCTGCCACGAGCTATGAGTGGTGTAAAATGTAAGTATGCATGAAGCTCATATATGCAATGTGCAACATGTGCCAGTTGTTAGGAATGTGCGTCTATTGTATCATTCTTGAAAGGGTGGACAAGGCACAATTATTTGACTTTGTAAGGAAATAACAAGCATTACTTCAGCTACTCTGATAATTTCCCAGATGCATTCCTCCATCATGAACTTACAGTTTTCATGCATGACTTCAGTATTCTTGACTGTTGTAGCTGCTGTGGCAGCTTTGAATTACTTGTGTTCAAGTTTGGTGTTGTTGCAATAACAAGTGAGAGTGGAAGCTGAAAAACGTGTTTTGTTCATGTTTATTTCGTCATAAAGTTGTTATATCTCCAACTTATCAGCAGTTATTTTTAGGCCCACAGATATTTTAGCACAGTGTGTGTGTGTGTGTGTGTGTGTGTGTGTGTGTGTGTGTGTGTGTGTGTGTGTGTGTGTGTGTGTGTGTGNGAGAGAGAGAGAGAGAGAGAACTAGAAAGAGAGAGACAAAGAGAGAGCTCTGTTGCTTTATTCTAAGTATAACACACATATCCAAAATTTGTTTTTTCTTCTACAATCATTAAATTATTTAAATGTGTTAATTATTTTGTTGTTTGTTTGTTGTAGCCTACGAATTATTGATGAATTTTAAAATGTGCATGACCTTTTTGATCTCTAATGAAATAAAGCTACTGTATAATTAATATATAGTGAGCACTCCTTTTCTATATTCCCAGTTGAATAACTTAAAAAGCATGCCACCATCCAAAATTTGTTTTTATTGTTACTCAGTCATCTTTTTCTGAAATAATTAAATTATTTAAAGATATTAATTATTGTTGTTGGCTGTTGTAGACTACAGTTCATTGACAAACTTTAAAATGCATTAGATCTTTTCGATCTGTAGTGAAATGGCCTAAAGCAACTGTTAAAAAAACCCAACTTTAATCTTGAAGAGGTTTTTGTCAAATCTCAGTTTAAAATAAACATCATAACTGCTTGTTTGTTTGCAATTGTTGATTGTTGTTGTGCTAGGGGTAAAGATGACCCTCCACCCATAGAAACTAAACATAGAGAGGCCCTCTATCAGCAGATTAATGTGAAAACAGTCTTGGACATGTAATTGCAGGAATAAGACAGAAACATTTTTTCCAATGAAGGAGTGAAGGGGTGGGGTTTAAGAGTAAGATATGGTAATATTCAGACACAGACTGTGGGTTTTCTCCAAACTCAAATATATACATAAAAAACACTGATAACCCAGATTTCCAATTCAACATGAAATGAAAATGTAGAACTTTTTTTTCTCTCTGTGTCTTCTGGCTTTTGGGAAATGCAGCCCAGTGGCAACCAACCTGAAGTTTCCCGAAACCCCCTTAATGCTTCATAAACAAGGGTAAAACTAGAGCAAAGTCTCTCATTGGGGGGGAAAACAGACAAGATAATGGAATGCGTGCATGGTCTCGTAGGCTGCGGGGATCAAGCTCTCTTCATTGCATGGAGGTAGTTTATTAGTTCCTGTGTAACCTTGTATATTGTGAATAGAGTCAGAGTATACAAAGAGAAGGACCAATGATAACAAAACAGCAAAGGGCAACGTATATGATTTATGGGCGTATTTCTTAATCTATAAAGACACAAGAGGAAGGGTCCTGACAGTGATTTACACTCAAGCTCAAGAAGTTGAGGATATTTAATAAGTGTCGGCTGTTTAGACATGCTGAAAACGTACCTGCAATAATGATGCTTTAGACAACCCAGGCAAGGAGATCACTATAGCGGGTAATGTATCAAAATATCAATCCCAAACTATGCCTTAGGGACACACATACACAGTGTCTCAGTGAGCAAAGCATTACATAAACACCTGCCAGCTTTGGTAGTTTGTTAGCACAGAACTCATCACAATGGCTGACAGACTGTTGCTTCAAGCTTTTAGTGATTGTTGTCATTTAGAACGGTTGCCTGTCTTCCCTTGTTTGAGTACACGATAACGATCAAATAAAAAACGAGCAAAACTGACAGGAAAATGAATATAGAAGCTTGTGTCTGTGTGTGGCCAGACAAAGCAGAGGACTGTGTTTATTCCCATCACACTC
Organism: Rastrelliger brachysoma; assembly: GCA_024605115.1. NCBI lineage: Eukaryota > Metazoa > Chordata > Actinopteri > Scombriformes > Scombridae > Rastrelliger > Rastrelliger brachysoma. Next base: position 20,074 of record JANJYP010009579.1, on the reverse strand, counting down.
TTCACTTGCAGAGCATCATCTACAGTAGATCATACATCAGGGATACCAGCTGTCATGCTTCTGGCATGTCACACACAACTTTCACCTTTTGTCTGTTCTTACACTGATCAAACGATTCTCACGCTAAAACACAGCAACAGCAACACAGATGAACAGGCAAATGTTTTATGGTCAAAGTCTTTCTGTTAAAATAATGCTTAAACCAAGAGAATAACAGCTAAGTATATAAAAACTAGTTTCATATGAGTGCCTCCAATCTGCAGTTTAAATTACTCTCTTGCAATATTTCCATGTTGATTATTATTAGTTATAGTTTTCTAAAGGTTTCATTTACACAATTTAGAACTCTAAGAGAGAAATTAACTTCTGATTTTTTTTATTCAAACTAATGTTGCTGCAATTGTTTTTTTCCCCAGACACAATCACCTTCATTCGTTTTGAGGATCCAAGGGACCAGGACAGGATTTCAGATGAGCTTCAGGAGTACTAGATGCAGGAGGATGCAGACACACCTGGCACTGTCTAAAAAAGTGTCCTGAGGAGTATTGCTGAGGAACACCAATTCTATCCTATGAACACACTTCACTATGCCAAACAGTCAAATAACCAGTAAAGAAGTATTGTTATGGATCCCACTGTTACTGCTTCTGATTGGCTTTTACTTTTGTGTTCATTGCTTGAGCTGGTTAAGTCTAGGCTTGAGGAATACCATTGGGTTAGGGTATGAATATCAGAGGTAGAGTAGCTTGTTTTATGTCTACATCATGCATTATCTGCATCATTTTTAAGACATTACTAAGAATTTGAGAGTTAAATCAAACCCATTGCACAGGTCTTTCAAATACTTAAATGTTTCTTTATCTATGATGATTCATTCATCAAAATATTTTATTTCTATCACATGGTGTCATACCTGCAAAGAGACATGTATGAGAAGTCAATATTACAAACTCTCACTTTTCTTTGTCTATCCCCTCCTCTACCATCTCCATTGTGTTATAGACGTAATGCTGACATCCAGCCATTAACATGATATTCTGTGCTTCCCTCAACAATACATTTCCTCACTGGATATATTGATGAAACATGTCAGACTATGTTATTGTAAGGCAGCACATAGGACTGAGCAAAGGACATAAACGTAGCACACAAGGAGCACACCAGAAAACCATTAAATGTTTTACACACTAGTTCCTGTAAGAGGTACTAAAATATGTCAACAAATGAGGCATCTGCTTGATCTGTTAAAGCGCAGGGTGGGCCAGATATTTGAGAGCTGTCATATGTGAAGAGAAAGAAATTTTAACAGTCACTTCATTCAGTTGATTCTGCCTGGAAAGCACTTTGCTGACAGACATTAAGGAACCCATGCTGAGTGTCAAATGACTAAAATCCCTCCAAAGTCACGATCATTATCATAATCGGACATCTTAAGCTTCTTAGACTTCTTTTCATTTTTCTTTCACATATTGCTGAACAAAAAGAATTGTCATTCCTGATCACTGAAATTACTCTGATATCTGTCAGAGCAGTCAGAGATAAGATGCACAACTGAATTCCTGCCAGCAGTTGCGGACCATGAGAGGAGCAGCAGCGGAACACTTCTGACATTTTTAATGAAGATAAGAGAAACAGGATGTAACTGCAGGTGACACTTAGTCTTGGTGAGCCTATGAAAAAATCACCTGAGGCAAATTAGAGCTGATTTTCATATCTTACTTTTCTTATCTACTACCTTATGGGTGATTTTAGTTTAATGTAGATATTTAAAAGTTGTTTGTTTAATTCCCAGAATCCATCAGGACTAATTAAAGGGGACATATTATGATATTTATGATTTTCTGTTTTTTGTTGTTAAACATAGTTAAAGTTACAAAACACAACACAAACACTCCCTGCAAGTCAAAAGCCTTGCTATCTTAGTTGCTAAGGTTTTGTGTTATCCACTATTTCAGATCAGATAATGGCTCCAACATGTACTGATGTTTTTTAGAGTTTGAGTAAGGAAAAATGAACAGAAATGAAATCCTACTTCTACTGTATGCTCATGCAGCTGCCGGAAGTAAGCTAAGATAAGCTAACCAATCAAAAGAGAGCGGACTCATCTGTAGGGAGCCCCTTAAAGAGACAAGAGCTAAAATGGCCTTTTTCGGACAGAGGCTGAAGTGAGGGGCTGTGTAAAGAACCAGTCTAAGATAAATAAGGAGGTTTTTTGAACTGTAAATCATGCAAAGATATTTCAGTAGAGGACAAGATTAAAAATATAGACCTGGAAATATAAATGTGCATACCATGATATCTTTAATTGAAAACGCAGATGCAGGAAAGCCTCCTAAATACAAATATTCTCTGCAGCTAGGTTGGTCCTGGTGTATACTTCAACACATGTGTGTTGAATATTCCTGAGCCTAACTCACTGTGGCGCCCAGCTCCCATAACAGAGCCAGGTTCAGGTGAGCTAATCGGGCTCAGTGCTGAATCTTGGTAGTTAAAAACATGTCTATGAATATTTTGTCTCAGTGATATGTCTACACTCTCCTGGGTGACAGGCTGCCACTGAACCTGCGCTGTAAAGTAGCTTCCACCAATGAGACAATCTAAAGGCACCTCCAGAAAGACACTAGGTTTAATGGTGCTTGCTGTGGGACAATGCTGGCTCCTTCCACAACACAATGTAAAGTGTTTTTGTGTTTATCAGCTACTACTGCATTATTTGGTTGACATAATCAGACTAAAATATCATGATTGTCACCAAAAAAAAGAAAAAATTATGCTAATACTGCATAGATCACATACCACACATCACACACAGCAATGCGCCATCTCACAAAAAGTGTGTTAGTGTATTGCATTACCATGTGGCAATGCACAAATACTAATTATCTAAGCCCAGAGAGTACACTATTGATTATTTACTGAAGTCATGAATTAGTCTACGCCCCTGTAGCATATGATGTGTAAAACATGTAGTATATTAATCTTAACACAGAGTCATTCTGTGTGTCTGTGTGAATATTACAAACACTTCTGTTCAACTGATTGCAGGATTTAACCATTTAAACTAGGGCTGCAGCTAACTTTTTCATTTCCAATTGACCTGTTGATTATTTTGTGTCAGAAGATGGTAAAAGATATAAATCACTGTTCAACAAAGTTCATGCTGCAGTCTACAATGTGTTGTTTTAACAAACATCCGCTACGCATAGATAATCAGTCAGACTGTCAGACTACTAAAAAAAACAAGAAAATATTCACATTAAAAAAGCTCTAAGCAAATAATTAGTTGCGTTTTTTTTCTTTTAAAAAATACTCAAAAGAATGATTAAAATAGCTATTGATCATTTTTTGTCACTTGACTTATCAATTAATTGACTAATCATTTGCAACACTAATTGAAAATGAAACTGGTTTTATGGTAATTGCTGCACAATCAGTCAGAAAGAGAAGGAAATTACTTGATATGAAGACTTTGCTGATATCCAACTTGAGTTCTGTTTTAATGACCATGTGAAGAAAAATACACACATTTTATATTCTGATTTGAGCTACTGTCATAATGTAAAGTTAGTCAATACATATACTTGGAGCAACGTAACCTCAAGACCATTTGATTTTTCATTTACTTCTACATACCACATCACCATTATATTGAGTTGGCTTTAAAGCATATATTGCCTTTGCTGCCTACTATTGATGAAACGTAATCTTCATAGGTACTGAGTCAGCTGCAGACAAAGGGTTTTTGAGTCCTTCTGGATGTCAGAAGAATGTTTTTTATATGAATTGAGCACAACCTTGTATCAAGGAGGGACAGTTAAATAGGGTAAGAGGACAGTTTATTCAAGAATCACTTCAGAAAATATTTTTTCCAACAAGTTTAGGGGCCAGATGTATAAAACCGTGTGCAGTTTCATGACTGAACTTGTGTACCAATACCAATACCAGAAATTATTTTTGTCAGATTTATGTGTTAGAATGGTGGTTAAAAGTCATTGTGGATAGGTTCGTGAGCTTCATTTAATAATCATTAATAATTATTCATAATAATCCAGAAATAGATTAAATTTATCTGAATTTGTTGTTTTCATATTTTCACACTCCACTTGTCTTAATACATCTGTCAGTGAAACAGGAAAAGTACAAATTCACAATGTTACACTGAGGAGGACATTCTCCAAAAGCCAAACAGGTGTCATTACGCGCAAACCATCACGACTTTGCGGCTCTTTACAGAGTCCATCATTAATTCATCACATGGACTAGTAAACTCTCAGAAGCAGTGATATCTCAGAAATATAATCACAGATTAGCGTCTAGCTCTCAACAGAGTCTGCAAGATGTGACACAAGGAGCAAATAAAAAAAAAGACATTTAACAGCAAGACACAATTTTGACTCCTTAAATTAAAATGTGTGATCAAATGAATCACACACCAAAAAATGAATCAACCCGAGTTTACAACTGTGCTTTTGATTCTGTTTTCTAAAAGATTTCGTCTTTCATCTTAAATGTAATAATCTTCTCCACCTCACATCACCCAGATCGCTTTAGACAAACGTGTACGCCTAGAAGTATGCGTAAAGTGCGCACATACTGTGTTTATAACCAATTTGTGTACGAGAAATTGCGTTATATGTGTGTGTACGCATCTTTTGTATCTGACCCCATGTGCTTATGTGAAGGATAGATAGATAGATAGATAGATAGATAGATAGATAGATAGATAGATAGATAGATAGATAGATAGATAGATAGATAGATGGATTGGCTATTTTAGGTCTCATCACGCTCCCTGAGAACAAACGGCTTTCATGTCAATAAGAACTGTCACTCTGTGTTGACTATATTAAACTATCCCTCCATCACATAAAAAATAAAAGACTCTTTTTCTTACACAGTGAAATAAATAAGACTTTTCTTACTTTTTGCGGATATCCATAGAACAGCAGCAGAAATAACAGTTGTGAAGCTTCCATCCTGGATTAAGTTTTGGAGTTTTCTTTTTTTGCGTCTCCTTGATAATGGCTGAAGTCCGTAAACGCGCTCGCGCGCGCGTGTGTATCTCTGTGTGTGTGTGTGTGTGTGTGTGTGTGTGTGTGTGTGTGTGTGTGTGTGTGTGTGTGTGTGTGTGTGTGTGTGTGTGTTGAGAGCGCGACCGTGTGTTTGTGTGTGTGAATGTGCTCAGACGTGTGAGGTGAAACGCTGCTGTTGTCGCTCCATCGGACTGCGCTTTTCTCTGTGCGCTCCTCCAACAAGCAGGAGAGTGGCTTCTGTACCCGCCCATTCACAACTCCAGACTGCATGCCCCCGGAGACAGTTTGTTACACGGTTGTCAGGCTGCCGGCGATGCACTCTTGCTTTAAGGAGGATCCTGTGAGTAAGTACGACGGTCACTAATTGCCTGTCGTGTAACCCGTGGCTCCTCTTTTGTGATGCCAGTGACCCCTAAATCCACATTGTGGATTTAAAAATCTACATTGTGGATTTTTCTCGGCAATAATATAGTATGGAATTGACGGTGTTTTTTTAATTGGTTAAAGGGCTTTTTGAACGTCCAGCCTCATAAAGTCATTGTCCATTTCCCTCAGTAACAACCTTTAATCTTTTTCCCCAAAAAGAGAAAAAGACTTGTGCACAAATAAATATTTCTTAATGCTTTAATGTTTGCACAAATCATTATGTCTTTATGTCTCTAGACATTAGAGCTCATTTACAAGTTACAAGTTAGTTAAATTACTAAGCCTGACATTTTCTAAAATGTATATCAATTTCTGGACTTATGCACCTGGAAAAACAATGAACATATCTGCAATGTGGCCCATTAAAACATTCACAAGTACCCTATTGTCATTTTTAGGATTATGAAAAACTGTTTCTGTCAATTAATTGACTGATCAACTAATTATTCCAACTCTGCCCATATAAATCTATGAACTAGAATAAAATATATTTCTGTATTTTGGCTTCAACGTACACTACGGAGCCTGTAAAGGGACATCAGGGATTTATTTTTTTTTAGAAATGTTTCTTGTGAGCACAAGGAAGTATTGAATGTGTACTTTTTGCCTGTTTTTGGGTCATTAAGCCATGTGTATTTAAAAAAGCAGGTAACATTACGGTTTATGTGAAGTAAAACAATGTTTAATAGTCTGTTAGGTTAGATGAGTAGACTAAAGAAGAAGAAGCACAAATTGGGTGAGGGTTGATGATTGGGGTAGAAGAGGGGACAAAGAGGGTCGATCATTGATAAATGAACAGAAGCCGGTGTCGGTCGAGATAGAGTAAGGTGGGATGATAGAGCTCATGGAGAGGGATGAAAGGGCTCAAACAGATGGTGATGAAAAAGCATCAATTGGCATCATGATGTGACTGGACTGTCCAAAGGGTGTATGCAGGTGATTGACTTAGTGAGACACAGGTGTTGGGACTAGTATGATAACTTCATTAAGAGTCAAATCATATCATAGCCTATTGCTGATCAGCAAAGATTGCTGCCATATACATTTTGACTGGATTTAAGTATATTAAATGTGTTTATCTAATCTAATTTAATTCACCCATTTGCCTATCTTGTGATCATTTACTGATTGATTTAAATTAGGCAAACTGTGTACTATATAAGTGTTGTATTGGCCTCAGAAATTACTTTAAAGGGCAAAATATTATTCAACATGCATGGAAATTTTTCAGCAACACCGATAACAATCATGGACTTATGGGTGGCCATCAACTGTTTTGTGGGAAGGGTTAGGTCAAAATGTCCCATTAATTAAATTACACTAGTGTACGCTGTTCTAATAAATTCATAAAGTGTTGTGAAGTGTAAAGTGCTCTAACGCATGTTGCCTGTGTCACTGCTGATCGACCTCTGCTCACAGCTGACTGGACCAGCTGCATTGCCTCATCTTCAGTCTCTGTGACAGACCATGGTCGCCCTGCAAGGCATTTCTCTCCACAAGCCCACACATTAATATTGATGGGAAACATGCTTCCCACAAACCAGCATAACACAATACAAACATGAAAAAATAAAACAGACACACAAAGAACATGAAACATTCAGTTTCATCAGTTTTCTTTTTTCAGTTATATTGTTGTGCAGCCTCAGTTCATGGTCAAAATTTGATTTGAGCATGAAGGCTATCCTGCTGCCTTTATTTTTGCCATAATACAGTAAGCCATTCTCATGTATCTCTGTGGAGGGGCTTTCTATAGGCTTGAGTGTAATAAGGTTGTTAGCATGCTGGTGCAATCAATCAATCAATCAATCAATGAGTCTTTATTTATATAGCACCAAATCACAGCAGATCTCATCTCAAGGCACTTTACACAAAGAGCAGGTCTAGAACCTTACTCTTTAATACAATGAAAGAGACCCATCTGTTCTCTCTGTCCAAAATTTTAACATTGCTGTCTCTCAAAGGAGTGATCCTTTTCCTTTAGATGTAAGTAGACAGCGGAAACTGGACCTGAGGAGTTTGCCCTTCTGTGTTGAGCCATGCGTTTGTTTAAGGGTTGTTTGATTTCACCAATGTATAAGTCCTTGCATTCTTCACTGCATTGGGTTGCATACACCAGATTGCTTTTTTGGGTATTTTCGATTCAATTGTTGCCTTGAATAAATATGACCTGGATGAATGAGAATATTCACAGACTAATCTCTGAGAACTTTGGGTAGGATACCCTCAGAACGGTGTGAGAATATGAAAGGTTGGCTAGGAAAATGGCGGATCACAGAAACCATCTACGGTTCAGCCTGAGGTGCAGACAAAATGGGCTCATACGCACAAGCCTACCTTTGCGCTCCACTATGAAAGGATACAGAGCTAACAACATCCTAGAGAAGGCTCAAAAACAACTCTTGAATGAAAGGGTTAGGCAAGTCCTTCTCACCATAGATAGGCTCAAGGGGAAAATTGACCGTCTTCTTCAAAAACTCCAAACAATAGTACCAATCTAAGGTTTCCACTCTGCTCAATGATACAAACACCTACGAAATTCTGAAAAGAGACACATCCGGCGGGTACAAGAAAAAGGTGATTGAATACCTACAAAAACTGCAAAAAGAAGGAGCCTTTGGCTGACCACAGTACCTCCGGCTCTACCCACAAGATACCACTCCATGTCTATATGGGCTCCATAAAAAGGGGTCCCACTCAGATCTATTTGCAGTTTATAATATTCAAATAATACAATACTTAAGTAATATGAAAAAATAAATTGATCTTGATCTAAATTTGGATCTTGTCATTCATAGCAAGGTGCCTCTTTCATGTCAGATTGATAAAAAGAGCAGCCATATTTACAGCTCATCGCATGGGGGAAAAAAAACATTTTTTCTTTTGCATTTTAAAATTGACCTTTACATCCAGGGGGATGATGTATTGCCAGAAAGCCATAAAGAACTAAAGGACATCTACATAGGACCTCTATTTATGTAAGGTCAAGAGTTCTTCACTACTCAGTCTCAAGATACCTGTATCAGAATGTTTAAACACTGAATTATTTACATTCAGGATGAATTCTAAATGGCAGGATGAGTTAGTGGTTCTTATTCAGAGAAACGTTTATTATGCGACGACGGTAGACATTTGATTGACAGGTGACAGATCCTGATATCATTGGCTGAAATATTCTGTACAAGGTGACGCATAATTTGTTTGTTCTATATGAAAAAAAATAACCCACTTTCAACCCTGATTTATTCAAAAGTAGATTTTGAAAAAATTTTGGGCCACATCATTCGATAGATGAGTAATTACTCTGATTTTTGAAGCCATAGTCGGATGAAATTCGTTTTTTATTTCTGAATGACTTTAACATTTAGCATAAACCGTATCATCTTTGTTATTGTGTGGTTAGACAGAAAGCAAAGGAAATTGTTTGGTTAACTATTACATCAATTGACATATCAACTGCAATAATCAATGCAATTATAAATTACTACAACTTTTCTGTATAAAATGGCCATGGATTTTCGATTGTATGCATTTTTATTGTTGTTTAATTCATTTGTAACACACAAACGTCATGATAACTTTTTGCCAACTGTGAAAATGAAAGCAGCTTTTAATGCCTATGAAGAATAACTGTTTGTAAAATGGTTATTGAACCATTGAGGGTGCCATAAATACCTAAATATACAAGCTAAAAAAGCTCAATATATAGAACTGCTTGTTGAAAGAGTGTATTCAATTGTACTTTGTGAAGTTATAAAGTGGAGTCTTTGGGATTTATGTATAATCTGGATTCCATCTCTTTCAATTCTGATGATTTTCAGTGGACTCTATATCAGATGACTTTTTCTCTATCCTCATATCATCTTTTTCAGTCAGTCAATATCATAGGGAATCAGCTATAGAAATGTGTGAAGGCAATTTTATAGGTGGATCAGGATGAAAGTGTTTAAGGTTTCACTCTTGTGTAGCCAGATTTCATTTATGTGTTTTAAACAATAACACATGACAATTAACAGTATGAAATTGTAGTTGCAATGTGACTGCCATCAATATAATCCTACCTATTGTGACCACACCATATATTTCCAGTAATAATCTCACCAAGGCACCAAGCAACACCTCTTCTCTGCCTCTATTTAAAAAAGCCTTAACCCATAGTGAAGGTTAGAGTAGTGAGTAGTGAGTGTGTGACCGTCATTGTCATTCTGTGATTCAAACACATATGCGGGCCGGATGTTCGCCAGCTGAGCTTGGTCAGAGTGAATAGAGCAAGAGGAAATTGGAAGTGAGTTTCTACAGCTGTGTTTTTGGTCAATACAAAGATATTTTACATTATAAACACCCCTTTGTTATCTGGGAACAATGTGAAATAATGAGTATGTCATTATCAATTCAGATCAAGTACATGATAGTCAATCGAGAATCTGAAATTAAATTGAGAACAAATTTGGATTGAAAAAAAACTGAGTGAGAGGTCTGCAGCTATGGTTTTTCATCAGTTGCTCAAGCGTAACAGCAGAGACACAAAGGAGAGCAACAATAACACAACTAGAGCTGAAATTCAAATCAATACAGTTTGAAGCTAACAGCAAGATCAAACTACTTCATATCATTACTGCTTTTCAGGTTTTTTCCTCCTAAGCTTTATCTTGCTTGATCAAGGTTGCATCTCCACTTTGTGGCAAATTGTAAATATTTTACAGATTATTTTTGCTGTCAGTCATATCTCTGTTCATCTTACTCTTCATATAATTTGGGCCTTGGGCACTTTGGCTCACTGGGAATCTAAAAACTTATTGAAGGCCAGAAAATAGAGTTCACAGCCCTCAGGCTTTTCCATGTCATTCAATTCTAGGATTTTAGTGAATCGTCATATCAGCACAATTTTACTAGAGCTGCTGCAATCAGAGGTCAAACTGAAGGGCTACTTCCTGCATTGTTATGCAATTGAAGCAACTCAACACACTTAACAGAGGAGGCAATAGAGATGATTAGTATAATTTTACTCCAGTAGACAGGCTGCCCCTCTGGGCAATGCTGGCTAAATGAACCAGTCTGATGATGCACAAAGTAACAAAGATGCAAGCATTTCTGGAACACAAATACATGACATAAAAGCTTTTCTCTGTGCTATGGGTGGGAAATCTCAGCTTTTATTGAGTTTACAAAAGGGATACATTTCCATACACATGGCTGACGGCAGAGTTGGCTGCATGGCGAGTGCACCAACTGATTAGTTGGACTTATTTGCTATAGGAGGCTTTTTGGATGTCAGTAATAGAGGCATGCATGTATGTCTGAGTGCCAAACTTCAATTTCCAGCGTTCAGCGTGGTCTGGCAGCTTAGGATAAGCTCTCTTTGCTCAAAGGCTCCCACATGTCTTAAAAGGTGGTTTGTACTTTGGCTTGACTGCTCTGCTGTATGCAGAGATGTGCAAAACAGCAGCTGAAAGGTAAAAACATGGGATTTGTGGTGCATCGTAAGCCTTTTTCAGACAAGGGAATGTGCAATGTTGCTGGCCTCACCAAGAAGTTAAAGCCAGAGAAAGGTGAATTTTACATCAATATCCCTTAAAGATTTATTTAGATATGACAGACAGGAATATAGTGACCTGTTTTTTGGGGTTTTTTTTGTGATATTTGGCACCTGGTGCAAGAAATGGAGTTGTACCACTTTTGGAAGAGTTTAATGATATGAAATAAGAAGTGTTTGACTCTGTGTTCTGCTGTATATTAATTTATTCATTTACCCATACAGCTGGCATGGATTAAAGTAAAAAATATAAGAAGGGTGGCAGTTGGTCTGATTATTACTGTGGTTATACGAGGGTTTTTTCTAATCTTCTTTTGCCCAACTCAAGGGGACCATTTCCCACACACACATCCCAGTTTTTCAACTTTTATTAAGCTGATTTTATGTTCTTAGAGCATAAGAGATCATAATATTTAAGAAATTTATTACACTGATTTTAGTCAGGGGAAACAAGATGAACATTTAGTTTCTCTCTTTATGAATTAAACCTTTATTTTTACCAAATCCAGTTCTCTTGACTTTAACATAACTGACATACTAAACTGCTGTCACATTTACGTTCAGAGGATCATCTCTGAAGGGACCATGATGGAATGTGCCTTGTGGTGACAGCAATCACATTGACAGTCAACCTGAGTTTCATTGTATAGAAGCATAAAAGAGCTATCTGCCAGCTGTGGTTCAGCCATTCAGCTGTCAAACATTATTTTAAACTTGAGCTCTATATTCTGATATATATCAGTCTCACACATCTGAAAAACAAAGCCAAGACCCCTGCCTTGAACAGAAGTGTCTGTGTGACTGAAAGTGACAGAACATGCACAAACACAATCAATTGACTTCATAAGCAATCTGATCCTAAATGATGGAATAACTGCAACCCTCTTTTGCATCACCTCAAGGACAAGAGTGAGCCTCTTTTCACCTGTATAGTTTACTCTCAGAGTGCACAATTTCGCACTTTGCAATCATGAAACCATTATCACATTATCATAAACTGACTGTTGATGCTGAAGGGAAGAAAGTATAAGCTTTTTTTAACACTGAGCTGAAAACAGTATTAAATTGCCCAACAGAAACACAGCATGTGATTAACCAGTAATCAGCACAAGATGTTTCTAAATGCTTGACAACTGCCCTGATCAGAGGATCAGCTTCTGTTTGTTTGAAAATTTAGATAATGATGCCTGCATTGTGGAAGTGAAGTGACTGTTGTTAAGTGGTGCTGCATGCTCCTCCACCAAAAGTCATCAATGCCTTGAGGTCCTATATGTGGATAAGTGTCACAGAGCCACTGTATTGCAGAGAAAAGCTGTGTCCAACTTTGACACAGAGCTGCTCTTCCCTCACATCTCTCTGAGTGGAAATTAGCTCAGCTGAATGTTTTTAAGCTACCAGGACCATAGATATTTATAAGAAAGGCTAGCTGTCTCTCACGTCACCACGTGAGAGACAGTTTGAAATCTGCCTTTGCACACTAACAGCTGCTGCCTGGCACACAGGTGACTGGCTTAGTCAATTAGTGAAGCTGCAAGTGATGTTTGCATTTTCCAGTTAGCTCAGTGAGGTAGAGGATGGTTCTTGGTGTTAATGGTTGTGAGTTCAAGTCTGAGCTAAGGCAGAACTGATGTTCTACTGTGAAAGTCCTACGTTCAGGTATCATGCTGTGTGGATTGTAAGTTCGAGCCTCATCTGATTTAGAATGCTTTCTTCTTTTCATCTTCCTAAACTTTGCTTGTTGCCTAACTTTGCCTAAAATTGCCTGGCCCCAACCATAGCTGCACAGCAGCTATAATTTCACACTGAGACCTTACCTTTGACCTCAGTGTTATCATTATGTTTCTGGAGTGTATGGTCTTCAAATGTAATTAAAGGACCTGTGGTTTCACACTGTCTCAGAAGAAAAATAAGTAACAAGGAACAGCCGAGCTCTGAAACTTCAGTTTCTGTGGCATGACACTTGAACTCTTGCAGGTGTGATTAGGATCTTACTATAAAAAATACCAATGTGAGCTTGCTCGATAGTGTGGTGGTTGGAGCACAGGCCACATGAAGCATTGCTCTCGAGCTGTGGACCCTAGTTCGAATCCTAGATGGAACGCTCTTTCCTGCATGTCTACCCCTTCTCTCTCTTTCACATTTCCTGTCTGCATACTTTACAATAAAGTAGCGTCTGTGCCAAAACATACTCGTAAATTGTTGAAAACAACAATTGATTTTTTTCCCAAACCTGCCCATGATGATACAGTTTTGGGCCTTTAATGACTTAAATGTTGACCATAAGTGAAAGTCTCTCTATCATATCAATCAGTCAGTCCATCCATCCACCAAACCACCCATTTTCCAGTGCTTATCTAGGTCCACTTAATTTTAGTAGTACACAAAGCCACATTCTCATGCTCTGCCTGGGGGAATCCCAAAGCACCCCTAGGCCAGATGGGATAACATAATCCCTCCAGTATGTGCTGGATTTCTCTCCCAGGCATCCTACACAGCGAGCCTTTCAGGAAACATCCTACATGACATTTGATTTCTTGCAGGTATAAACAGATTCTTATCATTAAAAATAATATCACTGATACTCATAAATTGTTGAAAATAAATAATTGGTGTGTTTGGTTTATCAAACACAAAATGCACAAAGGTCTCAGGTTTATTTTCCCAATTGAAGCCATGGTGTTTCAGTTTTGGGCTTTTAATGGTGCCCTTAAATGACAGTCTCACCATAAGACCAATCAGTCCACCCATCCATCCACCCATTTCCCAGTGCTTATCCTCGTTCTGTTCATTTTGGCTACAGGCAAAGCCACAGCTTCCTGTTCCTCCTGAGGGATCCCAAAGCACCCATAGGTCAGATGGGATGCATAATCCCTTCAGCGCACACTGGGGTTTTCTCCCAGTTGGTCATGCTGAGAAACTGTCCACAGGGAAGCTTCCAGGAGACATCCTAATCAGATCAGTCAGGAAAACTGGCTCTAGAGATGTGTCTTATCATGCCAATAGTAGTTGTTGGCCATGCAAGCAGCATGGATGGCAATGTCAGTCTGTCGCTTTGATCCAGCCTAAAATATCTCCACAACTATTGGAGAGATTGTACACATACATTGTACAGACTTATTCCCCACAGGAGGAATCTTGATAACTTGGCAGGCCCCTGACTTTTCCTCTTGTATCACCTTGAGTTTGACATGTAGGTTTTAGTGAGATACTGTAACACAAACATTTGGATGAATTGCCATGAAATTTGAAAATCTGTAATTCATGTGTCTTTTCAACTGCAACTGCAATTTATGGCCAAACACATTTAGCATTAGGTATGCCTTAGTGCTTAATTCTGTGAATGTTCTCATTCATCCAGGTCATTTTATTTCAGGTAAGAGTTGAGTCAAATTCAACTGGACTTGTATTTGTCTTGAAGACATTTCACCTCTTATCCAAGCGGCTTCATCAGTTCCTTACGCTTCGGTCTGACTAGTCCCCACTAGTCTGACACACAGTGGAGTATGACCCAGGTTTTTAACCTCTGTGAAAGTGACCACCCACCATTCTCCTAAGACAATACTTCGTTAGTGGAGTTTCACAGGACCATAGTTAGGTGGCTGTGAGTCTCACCAGTGAACGACAGTCGTGAATGACAGGAGTGAATGGGGCTACAGGTGGATGACAGTCGTTAGGCATGATGTGTGGTTGCCAGTGAACGACAGCCGTTATGTTCGTTAAGGCCACTTGAGGTTGGTTTAGGGAAACCTTTGTTGTTGATTTTCCTGGGTATGGCTCTTCAAAGGAGTGATCCTTCTCCTTTGAAGACAGCAACGTTAAGATCTTGGACAGAGAGGGCCGTTGGAAAGAGGAGTCAAGGAAGCGATCTATGTGAAAGTGAAAAAACCATCTTTGAACAGGGGTGGGGGTCTGAGACATCATCTATCCCCCATTTACAATGCTGCACTTTCAGCCATACCCAGGAAATTACCTTAAAGTGCCACAGGTAGCTGCTAGATGCAGGCACCCTTGTTATATTCAGGCCCTTTCCTTTGTTAAAGTGTGCTGGTGGTCTTCTAGAAAATTATGGCTCATTTAATCAAATTTGGGGACTTTGATGTCTCCCACGTATAATTTAATCTTTTAAATGCATGATAATGGCGCTCATTCTCATGCAGTCTCTACTTGGGTGGTATTCATAGCATTGCACTCAGGTATAAAAATGGAAAGTGATTGAACATGTAAAAATTTCAGCTGAAAAATGCTGTAATTATAGCACACTAATGGCCATCCCCAAAGCAAGAAAATATGCGAAATGTATGATAACTCTATATTTTGTCTTGCATTTAAGATATACACAGAGCTGCATAGGCCAGAGGGTTGTATCGCACGTTTCCTCTGCTCCACTTAAGCTCCTCCATTGTAATAACCGGATCTATTATTCAGATACAGTTGGATGTGGCTTAACTAAAAGGAGGATCTCTACTTTGAACATCCTCTGCAAGGACACTTGAAGAGCTGCCTCGGGAATAAAAATGAAATTGGTCCATTTTTTAACTTCAGCATTGGTGAATAAGTGTCATTTTGCAAAAAGTCATTGTTCAACAGCTGTCATTTGTTAGAGCAATGAAAGTTAAAATGATAATATATCTGTCCAGTGACTAGTTATAAAACATCTGTGTGAGCAGCTTGTAATTCTCCCAATCACCTGTCAACCATTAAAGAAAATATATTATAACCACTTGCTACATAAATCATAGTGTCAGGAAAACTGAAATTAAAAGGAAAAAAACTGGATATTAAATTCAGGAAGTTGTCCTCATTGTTAAAACACTTCATACTGAATTTTGTCAAGAAAATATTCTGCTGTTTAATGCAGGGCAATCAGATATTCTCAACACTATTGATTTCCTTCAGGTCAACTCCGCCACAGACTAACTTTTTTTTAACTGCAAGGAGTCAACAGGAGCATGCCTGTAGAGAACAGAGTCAAGAAGAAAAGAATACTTGAGAGGGGAGATAGATTATACAGTTTAAAGATTTCTAAACTTCAACAATAAATCTGGCCCCACTCTGAATGCTTGTCCTGACACATACGTACTGTATGTGACACATACAATACCTTAAAATGGACTTATCCACAACTTTGGGGCACAGGTATTTGCACATCAATCAAACAGAGTCAGTGTAGTTCAGTTTACCTTAAATTGATAGTTTGCAGCAAGTTTCCTTTTTCGATTAATGAAAAAATGTGATTTTATTGTTCTGGGTTTTTTATTCCATGCATAATCAGCATATAATCCTGCTGATCATTATCTCTGTTATCATCCCTTCAAGACATGTCAAAAACAGATACATCCTCAAATGGTCTAATTAAGTATTTTCCTCTCCCTCTTCCCAGCAGTCCAATTATCAGTCTTGCGCAATCCCTAAGGAAAAATCATCAGCATGAATACAGGGCCAGATGCAAGAAATATTCATTTCGCACAGATCCATTCTTAAATCGTGTGTATGTGATTTACAAGGATTTGCTGCATTCACCAATGTTTTCATATTTTGGATTTTCACCTGCCGCAGGTGTGCCTGGGTGTTAGCCTTTTTTTTAACATCAGTGTATGCTGACTGGGGTCAGCCCGTTGCAGCAGTCATTAATGTGTTCCCCGGTCATTTTTGAAAATCTCTATGTTCCCCACTCCTTTTAAAAAAACAATACTTTATATATATTAAATGGCAATTTTGCTAATATATAGTAGAGTTGAGAAATGTGGGGGAGAGAGAGAGGAAACAACATGAGTAAAGGGCACCGGTCAGATTTGAACTTGCATGGCTGCAGCTATGGCTACACTAGCATATGGTGTGCCTTAACCACGTTCCCACTGTTCCCCGATCAATTTTGAAGGAGATAGAAAACTTATGGCTGGAGACTGTGGAGGACTGTGGCTTCATTTAGGAATAGTTCACCAAAAAATAGAAGAGTTTTTTATTCCTCAAAGTGCAGCTGGAGACTGTGTAAGTTTTCCGTTGCACAAGTTTAACCTTTGCAAATTATATAATTTTTTCTTTTTAAAAGGAAAAGTTGATGGCTCTGTTTGCTACCTCTTTGGAGCCATTTCAATGTCAAGCCAGTGAAGAGAATTACCACTAACTGTATGCATCTGCATCCATGAGTGCAGCGTGAGTAGAACGATCTGTCATGTCATACCAGATGGTATTCCACATTTTTTAAAAAATACTGTTTTTCTGTTTTGAACAGAGATGAGAGATGTTGATGGGATTGTCTGGTGCAATTACATCAGTGCTGGGAGTAGCGGGTCACTGCAGGCTGTCCAGAGAAAAAATTACAATTTTGACTGCAGGCATGTTGAGCTCTGGTCACAGACAGCTGGTGCAAGCCAAAGGCTCAGTGAATAGATTTACAAAGAGACATATACTCTCTGAACTGAAAATGAACTTTGCCTGCTCGTGATTTCAGCTTCCATCAGTCATAGTTGTGATCCAGAGAATTGATCATGTGTACATATAGTCAAATGGCACAGTATAAAGTGCTTAACTAATGCATATATAAATGTTAGCAATACACCCTAAATCCAATTGGAACCATTATAAAATGTGAAGAACCTGCAATATTTTTAAGGTCAGTTTTTTATCTATACTTTTATACATTTTGGTGCAACACAAGCTCATGCTGCACGCTGTCTCTGCTCTCAGGACAGACTGTGGTTCACAGTGAACCATTTTAAATAAAAGATAACATTTAACTAGGGTGACCAAACATCCTCTTTTCCCCAGACATGTCCTTTTATGTCCTGTCCAGAGTGTCTGGGGACACATTCTTACCTACTGGAAATGCTCAGGTTGTTTTGGCAAGTGGTGGAGCTTGGGTAGAGCATGCAGGACAGGAAGGACACACAATGTAGGCTACAGAAGTAGGTTTTGTTTACAGGAAATTGAAGATAGAGAACGAGGCTACTAACTCATCCGTAATGATGATTTTTCTGTTTATATCTTTCTTTCTTCTTTCTTAGATGTTTCACACCAGTTGCATGATAGAAATGCAGTCAGCTCATCCACTCGCTGTGAATTCTACAGGCAATGACCTGCTCTAATGACAAATGGACTCAATAAGACATTACACAGACTTTGTACAAGGAAGCTGGCAAGTCTATTTAATGTCCAGTCTAACTAATTTGGACGTTTGTGTTCTCACATACAGCTCCTCCGGGTAATGTCTAGATAAGTTTAGGGTTGCAGTGTATGTGTGAAAGGTGCTTTAGCTACTGACTGAGATAAACCAGTCCCTTCTCTCACTACCAACAGTAGCGAGAGAAGGTTTTCCTTCTTAACTTCACTCATTGTTTTCATGTCAGAAATATTGTTTATTTTACTGACATTTCAGATTAGTTGTCAGTGAGATTATTTAAATGTATGTTGCTGTTGCTGCTGCTCTAGTTACATGTATAAATATTAATTATACATACATATATTTAAATTGATTATATATATATATATATATATATATATATAAGTTTTAATAAAATCCTAACAATTTGCAAAGGTTAAACAGTCTTGTGCAACGGAAAACTTACACAGTCTCCAGCTGCACTTTGAGGAATAAAAAACTCTTCTATTTTTTGGTGAACTATTCCTAAATGAAGCATACATGCAAAGGCAGGTGTACTTCCCCACAATAGCTTATACACACCACCTGTTTTTGTAATTTTTTGTAATGTTTTGTGTTGTTTTGTGTTGCCATTGTTTTTTTTTCATTGTTGCCTAAAAACAAAAAAAAAAATCTTTTATGTAGTTAAGTTACTTTTGTCAATTTATTGCATTTCTTTGGTGGGTAGCTTCACTGTAGGTAAGCTTCATTTAATGTAAATTGTCACTTAGCTCACTACATTTTACAAGTCAAATGCTTGCCCAACACTGGCTATACACCACTTTTGAATTCATTGTTGGATTTTGCATAAAGCAATGCAATTAATCACGATATAAAAATTTAACTGTTGCCCAGCCTTAATAAAAACATAAGATTTGCTCTGGTTTTTCTGTCTTTAACAAACAAGCTGAAACGTTTACGTTACTACCCTCAGTGTGTGGTGACCTGAGTCTCAATTTAAGTTTGTATTTAGAGGGCTAATTTGTAAATTAACTAAATAAAACATGTACAGCGCTGAATTTAAAGGCAAGAGTCAACAAACTACACAAGTAGAACTATTTTCATAATGCCAGGGTTTCACTATATTCATGAAAGTGTATTAAATTAATGTTTGCAAGGTTGGTGTCTGAGGCCTGGACAGCATTTTAGTGCTTAATTGGAGAGACTGATCTCATCCAGTCAATAAGCTCACCTCTAAATTACTCTACCACAGGCTGGGAACAGCACAGCTCACCTCATCTTTCTAACTCCAACAGGGAAAATCAATGTATAAAAAAAAATCAATTTCATGATTAGGGCACTCTGTGTTGCTTACTGAGTTTTTGACACTTGTGCTGAACAGTTTATTGCAGGTTTATAAGGAAAACTAAGAAGAGTAAAAGAATAATGAGCATGAAAATTAATGTTAGGAATACAACCAATTGTTTTTAACTACGGTACATGTTAAGCTGTTATGTAAAACCGTTGTTTGGTGCTTTGCAGCCCAAGTGATCTCGGATACTGGTCTCTCATTGTCACACCAACTAGATTAGCCTGATTATATCATAGATCAATAATTGTTTTGGTGCCAGGGAATGGACACTGTACAGAAAGGACTGCTTAAATATTTTAACATCCTTCTGGGTCTTGTCCAGACAAATACTGAGCCAGTTTTCCTCTCCATGTGCGTCACACTCTTTATCATCTCTAATTGAACTTTTAAATTGTTCTCTAAGTATAAAACTCTGGTTGGTTTCAATCCAACAGAACTTTAACTTTTCGCCACCCTGTGCCAGCCAGATTAATTTAATTGAAATTCATAGTTGTCCATTGGGCTCTGCACTACTTTTAAAAAGCACCATAACCACAGCAGGAGGAGCATATGAATTACAACACCAGGTCAAAACCTAGTATACGGCCATATGGTCAGTGTTTAAAATTGTGGCTAACTTGTTACATGTAACA